>VDFB02224678.1:0-22524 GCA_007258455.2 Sequoia sempervirens
TTTTTTTTTTAAAGTAGTATGCTATGTGTGATACTATCAACAATGTAATTATATATTGATTACTCTTTCTTTTTACATAATCTAACGTATTTCAAACTTTTCATAGGCTGCCCGACACATTGAAGGCAACAAAGGCAAGACTAGAAAAGTACGGGCAACACAAACTTGGCTCTAGTGGTTATATGAAATTAGCCGCACGAATTGTAAGTATCAATAAATGAAATATTGCATCCAAATTATAACAAATTGAAAACAATTGCTCGTATCACACCATAGAAGCAAAATCATGATCTTCGCAAAAATGTAGGGCTCAATTCAACAAATTTCCCACGTAGAGGGACCTCAAGATTGCCTTCCAAAGAAGGCTATGGATCCTGCGGGTCAATGCCCAAGAGTCTTGACTGGGAAAACACAACCTTCTACTACATCCAACATGTAGGTAAATAAACTCAATAAAGTTTATTTAAAATTGAATACTTGTGCAATTCATTCAATATTAATTTCCACCATAAAGTAATTACATGCCTATTTGTTTTAAACATTCAAGCAATGATAATACTGCACATGACATTGGAATGCAACCCGGTGAGGGTGGAGCACAACCTGCAAATGAAGGTCATGGTGTGCATCTTGGTACTTCAGAGAATGTAGAGTGTGATCAACATGTTGGAGCATGATTAGGCTAGAGAAAATCAGAATAACATGATGTGGCCCCATCGTGCAAAGAGGACCACTCTAAAAGTTCTTTAAAAACATATTTACTGAAATTGGTGTATTAATTAATAACCTTCGTTTCAAATTTAGAACATGTAGACCATGATCAACGTGTTGAGCATGATCAGGTTAGAGAAGATTAGGAACATGATGTGGCCCCATCCGGTAAAGAGGACCACCCTCATGTTCTCTTAAACATATTTAATTTCAATTGGTGTATTAATTAATCTAACCTTTCGTGTTTCAACTGCAGATCAGGATTTAGAGGGTGTTCAACATGTTGAGCATGAGTCTATAACAAAAGTTTAGGAACATGATGTGGACCCATCAGGTAAAGAGAACCACTTTAATGTTCTTTTAATTAATGAAATACTTGTAACAATAATAATAAAACATATCACTTTAACATTTCTTTGTTATTGCAGTAGACCCCCCTTGCAACGGTGTCCACGTCATGAGTAGACGACTAGGCGTACATTAAGATCAATGCTAGAGGGTGGTGTAGGAAACCAACTAAAGGGGGACATATATTGATTTAGAAAATGATACTCCACTTCAGCTTTATGTAGCTTTGAAAAAGAAACAAAAAAAAAGTGATTGTAATCATATCATGACAACCATATTTTGATAATATGTAAAAACTGAAAGAATGAATATTATATGTTAATGAATGAATGTGAATATGTTAATTAATGAATGTTATATGTTAATGAATGCATGTTATATGATTGGGTATGGGGAATTGAGAGTGATGTGAGGGGAGGGGCCAAATGAGCTTCCACCGTCACGTGGTTGGCCTTGTTAAGTAGAGAATATTAAACTATACTCAAAACAAAGAGAAGCTCAATAAGGTAATGCACTTTTCAATATAAGAAATGCATCGTTTGAAGCATCAAACCAATATGCAGTCTGTATGTATGATCACTTGTCAGTCTTCGTAATGGTACATTTCCACAAATATTTTTTTTATAAAAAAAATGCTTCTTCGTCTTAATTTTGACGACAATCACTGAGGAATCAACAAAAAGGCTCGACGAAGTTGCTATAGTTGTGACGATGATTTTGTCGTAACTCCCTACCCATTTTGTCGCCCTTTCGATGATATTTCGGCATTGCTACCACGCTACTCCCTACCCATTTCGTCGCACTTTCAAAAAACTTTTGGTGTTCTTCTGACGCTACTCCTTTCTAATTTCGTCGCAAAGTCGACGAACTCTTGGTGTTGTTTCAACGCTACTACTTGCCTATTTCATCGCAAATTCGATGAATTTTTGGTGTTGTTTCGAGGCTACTACTTGCCTATTTCGTCGCAATTTCGACGAACGTCTTTTGTTGTTTCGACGCTATTGCTTGTCCATTTCGTCAAACTGACGACGAACTTCTGGTGTAATTCATCGGTGGATAAACAAAGTTTTTGTCGATATTTCGATGAAATCTTGAGGTATTTCACGATGCCATCAACCGACGATTCTTCACCGTTATTTCGATGGTTAATTTGTCATCGGCTTTGCGATGAAAATATTTTCGCCATTGCGTCGCTCTTCCAACAAAGATTTGTCGAACGACTGGCAAACGCTCATCGAAAAATGGTGTCAAATCCAGTAGTGTCAAGCTAGAGGCCAGAGGTTTGGATAGAATAGAAGGTGCTTGCTCAGCCATGGAAGTGTCCACTAAAAACATCTCTAGTGGAGGAACAAACTCCTGAATGGGAGCAGGAGGAGCAGGTTGGGAAATAGTAGGGAGAGTTGGCTCTAGCACCTCGACATCGGGCCTCTTCCCATTGACTACTTTGGGAGCAAGAACAGTAGGAGGTCCTCAATCAAATTCCCTTTAGGAACCTTTCTTTTTGTCATACAAATAATACCAAGGTCTGGGATACTCATTTGGGAGAACCAATATCCTGATCTTAGGCCTACGCCAAGGAGGTATTATTGGACTTAGTAGGTTAAGGCTGGGCTTGTTCATCCAATACTCCTCCCAAGAAGGGGGAGTGGATGAGGTAGCCTAAGAAGAGCCAACCTTCTCCTTTCCCTTTCGGGAAGAGGGGGTAGCCTATGTAGGCTTCTCCTTATCCTCTCGGGAAGGGGAGGTAACTGACTACTATACTACAAGAATGGTTAGTTTTGGTTGTCCCTTGCCCCTAGTCTTATTCTTTATGTAATTCATATAAGGTAAGTCCATCCTTGGAGGAAGCAAATTGACTAGGGTGGGCCAAAATTGATCCAATGAATATCCCCCATGGGACACGAAAGGATGGTATCTAGTGTCAAGCACTACATGCACAATACCTTCATGGGAAAACTTTAAGAATTTATGAACAACAAAAGTGATTCCATTCATGGAAGCTAGCCAAGGTATTTCTAGCTTAAGCCTGAACAAGTTTGACTTTTGAATAACATTGATGTGGACACAAAAATTGTACTCCCTTTGGAGAAAATAAAATGTGTGCCCTAATTTGGACCTAACATGGACACCCTTTCACTAATCACCCTTCAAGTTAGTATTTATGGGCCCTCTAAGACCCATTATCTTTGATCTTGAGGCTCATTTTTATCAAAAATCATTCAAATCCTAACAAACAATACTCAAAACATGCATATCTCAAAGACCCACTTCCAAAAACTCCAGGTGGGACTAAGTTACCACCTTGGGTGAATTAGTCCTCCTTGGTGGGACCAATTCACCATGGGTAACGAATTAGTCCTTTTCAAGGTATTTTTTAGTTTTGAGTGAGAATTTGACCGACCTAACTTGAATTTCTAGAGGATATCAGCCTCTTAGGTAAAAATAATGAGGAAATAGGGCTTGATGCCTATAAATATAGGTTTTTAGGTCATTTTCACATCCTCATAGTCATTTCCACAAGTAAAATCAAAAGAAAAGTATCATACCTCTTCCACAACATGATTTAGAAGTTCATCTAGAGCAAAGTTGAAGCTTTAGGGAAGAAAACAAAGGGATTTGCAAGTCTTCAAGCTCACTTTCTATCCAAGATATTGCATTTCAAAGGGTATAATCATGGATGCCTATGGAGAATCATGAAGAAATATAGGGTGAGGAGATGTAACTAGCCATCAAATCACATCTAATGACTTGTTTTCCTAGTGATTCCATCTTCCATTATCCCATAATATTCAGCCTAAGGAGGGTTTGCATATTTCCAATATTTCTTTGAAGCAATCTAGGATTTCTCTAAAGAGTCTTGCATTGTTCTATTTTCATTCAAACATTCTATTCTTGCACATTAGAATAGGGTTTTGACATACTTCAGACTTCCTAGTGTTAGACACACTTAGGGCTAGGGTTTCACAACACTTTCCATTATCCTTTCAAGGTTTAAATACCAAACTAGGGTTTTGAACAAGGAAAACCACTTGTTAGAAACAATATAAGATCTATTTTGTAGGTAATTTTGAGGATTTGGAGCTAGAACTAGATCTAGAAAGGAAGTGTAGAGGCTAAAGTACAAATTTTTGAAGTTGATTCTCAAAAAAGTAGAAGTGGACTAATTCACCAATGATGGTAATTTAGTCCCACTGGTGAGGTCTGTTAGAACAAAAAGTAGATTTAGACACCCTTTTCAGAGAAACAGAGTTTTGGGTAGAGTTCATGTTCCAAGACTAATTTGCCCAGGATGGCGAATTAGTTCTAGTGGACTAAAAATAAGATTCTTTAGTTTTTTAGAGTTGCTTCTAGATTCCCCAAGGTTTTCTAGGTGCATGCAAATTCCTCTTTACCTCTCTATTTTGTTCTATTTATGTTTTTAATGCTTTCTTTAAGTCATTTTGCATGTGTTAGTATATCCAACTTTGTTTTCAAACACTTCACATTACTTTACTTTTGCATCAATACTCAACACATTTTACCTTTGTATTGCATTATGAATTCTCATTTAGGCACATTCACATCATACACACACTTATCATTGAATGCTAGCCACCATGTTTTGGTCCCAAGACTCTCTTTCTAGGTGAAAAACCCTAGAATAGCTAGAGCAATCAGGGTGCCAAAACCTATGATTACATTTTGGTGAACTCTGACTTTTTGACTCTCATATTCTAATTAGGAGTACATTTTCATCCTAGTACTAGTATGCATTAATGTTTTATTAGGTTTTTCATGCATTCTTGGATTTAAAAACTTGCATTAAAGTGAAAATTTCATTCAACTTTCATTATTGCACCTCATTTCATTGAAAAATACTAAAATTTTGCATTTACAAAGTAGATTTGCATGTTAGAGTATAGCATTCATCATCATCATAGAAAAAAATTAGAAAAATCTCCAAAAATCCCTTACTGGGACTAATTCACCCCTCTAGGTGATTTAGTCTTAGTCCACGTTTTCCATTACTGATTTTAGATTCCAATTTTTCAATTTTCTAGTTTCTGTTTGTCTTAGTTCATTTCCTATTATAGTTTAGTTATTTCCTATTTTCTCAGTATTATAAACATTAGTTTCTTATTTATTCATGGTAATTATGGATAGCATTAGATGTTTACAATTTTCTATTTCAGCATTAGTTCCTAGTTCCTTTAGATTGGATTCATTAGAGAATGTAAACAAAAACTTGAAAACATCTAATGAACCTATACAAAAAATGCTTCATTTTAGGAAAAACATGTTTTCCAAGCCTCTTAGTAGTCATGATTTAGATAAGTTAGATGAAGTTATTCAAGACTTCCTCTCGCTAAATTCATCCACTAACGCTTGTCATGAGACACCTAAACCAACCAATGATAATTTACCTTCCAAACCCTTTAGTCATGATGAATTTGATATGTTAGATGAAGTCCTTCAAGACTTCACCTCAGAAAGGTCATCCACTAGGGTTTGTTGCAAGAAATTCAATACAAAATATGTTAACATTTGTAATCACACCACAACTTATTCTTTACCCACCTTCGCATAAACCTCAATCTCCAAATAAACCTAAGTTGACTCTCTACCCACCTAACATCTTTTCCTTTAGCCAATCCCTTATTACCTAGGACTCCTCGATTGACTTCACATATCAAGGATTATGATCTTGTAGAGTAACTTAAAAACACTCATGCAAAGATCTCTCTTTGGGATCTTCAAAATTCCTCAAATTATCACACCATGCTTCAGACAACTTTGCAACAAATATAAATTCCTTCTAGTATGAATGCAAATTATGTGGCAACTCTCATACAAGGAATGAATTTAATTAATGTCAATATTAAATTTCATCAACATGAGCTCCCTCCCTTAGAAGTAAGGAAGCAAAATGAAGCCATTATGATAATAGCTCAATACAACAAAATAGGCATCAAAAGGACCCTTGTTGACAATGGTTTTTCCCTTAATTTTTGTAGTGTGAAAATCCTAGACTAATTATGTGTAGATAAATTAAAAATAAAATATGATTCCTTATCTATTCAAGGATTTGACAATATAACAAAGCAACCACTTGGTGTAATTACCTTACCTATTATATACGGAAAGGCTACCTTGAAAACTCCTATCCATGTCATGCCTTATGATCTTTCCTATAATATTCGTTTGGGAAGACCATGGATTCACGAGATGCAGTGGTGCCTTCGACCCTTCATCATATTATGAAATATGTCTATAACAATAAAGTTTATCAAGTTGAAATAGACCCCTTGCTTACAATTTGGAAAAGGAACAACAAGTCCTCTAAACATTCCTACATCCCATATTGAACTTCTTGAGACTACCCAACTAAAAGCCGAATCAGCATCCCAATTATTAGGTGTTGATTGGGGCTTGTTGGAATTTACACCTTCATTTATGGGAGAATACCTCATTACCAATCATAAGGATAATAAACAAAAACAACCCACCACTTAGAATTCAGAAGAACCTTCACAAGTGATGCAGTGTAGGGGTTATTATCACTCAAGAAACACAATTCAATGAGCCTCAAACATATTTCAAAACACCAACTCTTGAACTCTTCAAATTTCACTGTTCAACTAGGCCTTTCCTAGTAGGTCTATTGACCCTGTTTGGGATTTTTCTAATAAACTTCACCAAGGACTTCATAAATAAATTCGAGATTTAGATACCACTTAGTGAGTTACAAAACATACCTCAAAATCATCAGATGTTGTTTTGGAACATGTGCCTCAACATGGGCCTTCACTGCTGTCCTAATTAGGCTAATGAGGCCTAATTAACAAAAGGAACTACCCTTTAAAGTATTCACAACCCTCAAGAATTGTTGGGGAATCAATTTAAATGTGTTTAAACCATCAATTTGAGGAGGGTTTATTGAAAGTAATGGTTCCACAGCTTACCAAAACTTTATACTACCTTAGAACTTCATAAAAACATCTTCACAAAATCAAAACACCATTACACATATAGTTCCATTCACATTTTGTCAAAACCTTACTTTAGTTCCTTAAAGTCACATGGAAAACTCAGGAAAACACCCTAGGGCATAACTGTAAAACCATACAAACATATCCCTTACATCCCAAACCATTTTCACACCTATATTATCATGAAAAAAGACATTCTATTGAGTTACAAGTCCTGACAGTAGGTGGAATGTCTAAAACTTCATTTTTACGCCAATCAAAACCCTTGATAGGCTATAAACAGACAATTCCAAAAAAATGAAGATATCTCACTTAAAAATCAATATTATAACCTCCCACTTGATTCAAATGAAATATAACACATTCCCCAACAATTTAGAATGAGTCTCAAAGTATATAGAGGCTCTATGAATCTGTATAGTTATTGCAAAGTGCAAAAAATAGTAAAATTATAGAAAAAACATTTTTTTATGGCTTGAAACCTTTAGTACATCCTTCAAAAACATTCAAAACCCATTTTGGTTCAAGCCTTTGGATGATTTTATACATATTAAATTCCTTTGCAACCACCAAAACATTCATAATTTGATTTTAAATGAGCATGACCCTTCCTATTCCAAAAGTTGAATTTTCTTGACAATTTTTGTTGACAACTTTTTACCTAATTGTAACATTTGCACTTTTTGACTATCTAATCATCTAGAACATTGGTAATGGTATATCTAGACCATATTGAACCAAAAACATGACCCTACAATATAAAATAAACATCTTACCTTAACTTGACAACTTTGTCGACCTTGACAACATTTACAACTTTTGCAATTTAGACTCAAAAGAACCCAAAGTTGCCAATTACATCCACAATGGTCTCTTTGGACCTTATTTGGAATCAAAACACTCAACAATTAGACTCCACACCATAAATTATATTTTTTGATGAAACAACTAAAGAGAAAAAATGGAATTGATTGGTGCTCCTACACCATACACACCACCAAAAAAGGTTTCCAGTCCTCTTGGAAACTAAGGTGCAGTTGTTACTCATTTGAATGATCCTTTTCCTTTACCTATAGAAGGTAAATTATGAAAGCTTGCTCTATACTTACCATCTTTGAATCCATGAACAAAATGATATGGCTTCTCTTGGCTTTACAGCATATTATCTAACCTCCTTTCCATAGGTGACTGATGTAGAACCTATTTCAACTGTTCTCTGCCTTGACCAAGAAAGATACCTACCTTCAAACCTTTTTTTTTGACTTTTCACTTGTTCCTATCTATTCTTGTCCTTGAATTTCTACCTCAAACTCGCTTTCCTTGAAGTTTTTTATATCTATAGTCCTACATATCACTATATTTCCATTGTTTAGATCCTTTTTATCAATAAGGCTTGAGTGTCCTCCCACATTTGCAATCACTACAAGACATACTACTGTCCCCACCTGTATTTTATCAACTTTTCTCAACCCCTTTTATTTTATCATCACTAATTCTCCTTTAACCATTCCTAGGTCAGTCTCCATCTTTTTCTTCTCATCATTCTTCCCCTCCAACTGTGCATCAACCTTATTAGACTCTTTGTTCCTCTTCTCAAAGGGTTCACCCTCGTTCTTCTCTACCTCAACCATCCATACCTTTTTCATGGCTACCAACTAATCATTCTTGACTTCCCTATTCTGCACACTCTTTTCTACCCATCATAATGACCTTCGCTACCATTTTCTTCTCTATATCTTCTTCTTGCAATGGTAACAAAATGAATTTGTTTCCTTCATGCACAATCTGATAGGTATTTGCTCATCCATCATACACAACATGCTTGTCAAATTTCTATGGCTGCTCAAGCAACAAATGAAAACATTGCATTGGTAAAACATCATAAAGTACTCTATCCTTGTATACTCCAATTTGAAATTCAACTAAGGCCTGCTCATTAACACAGAGTGATAGATCTTCATTTAGCCATGACACCTTATAGGGTGTTTGATGAGGGAATTTTACCAAATTCAACTAATCTACCATTTCCCTTGATACTATATTATTATTAGATCCTGAATCAATGACTAACCTGCATACCTTTCCTTTGCTCTTGTAGGTGGTCTTGAAGAGACTTCTCCTATGCAATGGTTCTTTCTTCCTTGGAGGCCTTCAAAAGTTGTATTTGTAGCATCAAAGATTCTCGAATTTCAGATTTTGTAACAAGGTTTGATGAACTAACACTTTCCTCTTCATCCTCTTTCACGAGTTGAACTCTCTTGTCACCTTTTCTCTCACTTCCACTTGTAGTAGCTCCAAACTTATAAGGACATTTGTAGAATGGATGACCAAATTCACTACACTTGTAACACATTCTTGGAAACTCATTAGAATCTTTGCCCCTATAGTGTTTTCTTCCACCTCGCCATCCACCTCTAGGTTCAACCACTTGTTCTTTTCCTTTACCAACATCTTCTTGACATTCTTTGGACTATTTTGGTGTTGAAAAAGTATCTCTGCCCCTAGTAGTACTACCTCTTCCTCTTGTTTCCTTCTCTTGTCTCCTCTTGAGATTTTCTTTTGCTCTTATTTCCATTTGAAAACATTGTTCCACTATTTTTGGTGCCATTAAACTGATTTCATCTTGAATGTTATACCTTAAACCATTTAGATACCTAGCTACTCTTTCTTCCTCATCCTCCTCATGCTTTGTCCTTATGCTTATTCTATTGAATTCTTCAATGTATGCCTACACATCTTGTTCCTTTTTTCTAAGATTTTGTAATATTTTAAGTAATTGAATATTATAATCACAAGGAAGGAACTTACCCTTGATTTTTTCCTTCATTCTCTCCCAAGAAGTGATCTTGTTCTTTCCCTCTTTCTTCCTTTCATCTTGCACAAATTTCCACCACAACAAATCATGCCCTTTCAACTTATTTTTTGTCTTCTTCACCTTGTGTTCTTCATCAATCTCCTCACTTTCAAAATAGTTCTCCAAAGCCCCTATCCAATCCAAGAGCTCTTCTCCATCTAGTTTTTCCCCATACATAGGCACATCCATTTTACTATGTCCATCTTTCTTCATCATCCTCATGTCATCAGGATCCAACTCTTCCTCTTCAGAATCACTTTCCTCCATATCAACCCCAGATTTAGAGTTCAATGCAACCATCTGCCTCTTCAAGGCTTCCATTTCTCTAGCTTGCTCATCAGTCTTCATTGCAACTATGCTTCCATTATGAGGCATGTTTGTATTCCTTCAATTACACCTTCATTTTTCACTCAAACTTGCAATCTTCTTCTAGGGTAAACCCACAATAGTGGGTTACAATTTTTTGAATGAAGAAAAATTAGAAATTCTCATCAAAAAATTTAAAATGGTTTACCCCTTCTAATGAAGGGGGTTCAAATGAACCACCCTCTAATGAACCCCCTTCTAATGAACCCCCATCCCTTCTAATGAACCCCCTTTTGCACCATATAAGGGGGGTTCACATGAACCCCCTTTTTTCACCTTCCCCTCCACCATTTCAAAATTTATGCATTTTTTTTACTATCGAAGCTTGGGAAGGAGGTGCAAATGGAGTCAACTTGATAAACCAAGTTGGATGATTGTAGTGATTGAAACGTGCTTTCCAACGACTATAAATTTAATATATTTTGTTTTTATTTTATTTTTTAGTTTTTAGTTTTACTGTACATAGGTTTTTCACCGAATGTCAAGTTCGATGAAAAATTATTGTGGAAAAATAATAAATTTGAGGAAAAAAATTTGAAAAATATATATCCACTAGGTATTGATGTCCTCGTTCTCACAAAAAAATAAAAAATTGAATTTCAATACCAAAACATTATGATTTAAGTGCACCTATGTCTAAATTATAAATGCTTTGACTTCAAACTAATTAAAAGAAAAATATTCAACAAAAATGCAAGCATGAAATAAAATGAAAGAACTAAATACTCTAGGGCACCAACTCCAAATTCAAAAGAATTATAATTTTATCCTTGTAGAAAAAGTTATGCGAAGCCGAAATACACAATCCACTTTTTAAAAAAAATTATTTACTATTAAAAACTAGTTATCAAAGGAGACGCAAAAAAATTACAATTTAATTTCATTTTAAAAAACAAAATACATTTAAAATCTACATACAAAATCTCACAAATCATTATTTTACATCATTTTCAAATTCCTAATAGTTTACCTACTATAAGTGTCAGAAAGTGAAATTTTCTTTGAAAATATTGATTTCAATGTCAAGTTTGGCCAAAAAGTGTAACCCATTATTGTGGGATGACCCTCCAAAAGGAACCTACTCCCTTCACTTTGATACCATATTCATGCAATATAGGGGTTAGGATCACTCAACAAACTCAATTCAATGAGTCTCAAACAAGATTTCAAAACACCAACTCTTGAACTCTTCAAATTTCACTTTTCAACTAGGCCTTTCCTAGTAGGTCTGTTGACCCTATTTGGGATTTTTCTCACAAACTACAAAAAGGACTTCACAAAAAAATTAGAGATTTAGATACCTATTAGTGAGTTACAAATCATACCTCAAAATAATTAGATGTTGTGTCATAGAAAATTGGATCCTCTTGAGAAAAGAGACAATTTCACACTTATTTAGACCCACTTTTGACCCCTTCACATTATTTCTCCTTCAAAACAACATTTAAAGGCCCCTTAGACCTATTAATTTTGATCTAGAGGCCTATTTCATATGTGAAATCAAATAAAACCCAAAAAACAACATTGTATAGCATCATACCTCGACAACCAACCTTCAAACAATAGTAGTGGGACCCATTCACCACCTTGGGTGAATGAGTCTCCTTTGGTGGGACCCATTTTCCAAGGGTGGAAAATGAGTCCCCTTTGAGGGAAAGTTCAAATGTAAGTGGGAATTTAATCAATTCAACTTTTATTTTCAATGAATGTCGGCCTCTTAGGTATAATTAATGAGAAATAAGGTGTTGTCTATAAATACACATTTTAAGTCATTTTACACAGCTTTTTAATCATATCTTATCATCACATTATCATTCTTCAAGAGTAATTTCAAAGAAAAGCATACAACAAGTTGCATCATTAAAAGTTGAAGTTTTAGGACAACAAACTAGGGTTTTTGCATGTCTTGAAGCTCACTAATCTTGTCAAGATCCAACATTGCAGAGAGTTAATGATGGATGCCTATGGTGAATCATGAAGAAATATAGGGTTAAGAGGTGCAACTATCCACCAAATCATGGCTAAGGACTTGGTTTCCTATTGATTCCATCTTCCATTTTCACTCTACCTTTATATTAAGGTTTGCATTGTGTTTACTTAGTATTTGAATGTCATTTTCTATCCATGTTTCATGTGTTGTAAGGTTTCTAGGGTAGATGTATTGCATCATTTCAATCAATATTGGATGTCTTATTCTAGAACAATAGGATAGGGCCTATTTCATGTTTCAATATTTCCTAGTGTATAACACATTTAAGGCTAGGGTTTATGCATATTTTTCTCCATTCAATGTTTTTTAACCTACCTGGGGGTTTAACCAAATCAAGCTCCCTATTAGACCAACACTTTTAAGCTATTTTGCAAAAAAATTCTAAGATCTGGAATCAGGATTCCATCAGAATTTATTGTACAAATGTTAAGGTGCAGATCTGAGTTTTGAATTTGCAGGAATCAAAAAGTGGACTGATTCACCATGCTTGGAGAATGAGTGCCACCTAATATGCAGAATTGAGTTCAATGCTATTTCAGATCCCCGACTATCAGAAAATAGGTTATGTACAGAAAAGTCCTAATCTAGGACTGATTCACCCAAGGTGGCGAATGAGTCCTAGTTAGCTAAAATCCAAATTTCATCAATTATCCAGTTTTCTAGTCAATCCTCTACAAATTCCTAGATTCACACATTCTTAGAAAAAACCTTTTTTTTAGTAAAATATTGCATTTTGTTCACCTATTTCTATCTTTCTGCATATCACACTATGTTTTCAAAAAAAGCATAAATCTTAGTTTTACATTCGTTTTTGGTCATTTAGATTAATCTATTGTGTTTAGTTGAGTTCATTTACATCATATAACATTGCATACATCCTAATTTGAGTGTTACATAATTTTTTTTGGATCTAATCTCTCTCCTTTTAGGTGAAAACCCCTATAAGAGTTAGAGAGTCCTTTGGGTCCGAAAATCTGTCACATTTCAGTGAACCCGATGTTTGAGCATAATAACCTTCTGATTTACATTTCTAATTGAATTTTAGGTATTCATTATTGTAGGCTCTTCCATTTTCTTAGGATTCTTAGAAACATTGCATTAGTAAACGCATTCTTTACTTTAAATTATTGCATTCCTTTTTATCTTTGCATTTGCATTCTGAAATTGCATTGTACAAAGTTCAGATTTTATAGAAAAAACACAAAAAAATAAAATAAAAAATAAAAAATTCATCTTTTGGGACTCATTTGCCACCTAGGGCTAATCAGTCCCTTTACATTTTTTTATCAAAATTTCCAAATTTTAATTTCTTGCTTTGCATCTTTCTGTTTTCTATATTTCCTTTGTATTTTCAGTTTAAGTTTTCTCTATTTTCTTAGCATACATTTTATCTCTTTTCATGGCATTTATGGATAGTCTTAGAATTTTACAAGTTCCATTTTTAGCTATCTTTCGTAGTCCTTTTAGATCAACTTACATTGAGGAAACTATAGAAAATCTCCAAAATTAATCAAACAACACATCAAATGATCCAATTAAACATATGATTCAAACTAGAAATAACATCTTATCCAAGCCACTTAGTAGTGATGATGTTGACAAGTTAGATCCAACCCTTAAGGGTGTCCTCTCACTCACTTCATCATCTAATGCTTGTAATTAGAAATCTAAAAACCTTACCGAAACACCCTCCCTCAAACCCTTTGATTTTGATGACTTTAATTTGTTAGATGAATCCCTCCAAGATTTCATCTCACATAAGCCATTGGCTAAGGTTTGTGGTAATCACCTTACGATAACAAATTTTCATACCTCTAATACTTTCCTTGAACATCCTAAACAAGATAATGATAGTTCACCCTTACAACCTTTTGGGAGTGATGATTTGCCTCTGCTAGATGAGTCTCTTCAAGACTCCATCTCATCTAATTCATTCACTATGGTTTGTTGTGACATCTCTAACTTTAAGGATACTCATGTAATTCAACCAAAACTTATCCTTTATCCAACTTCACATCTGCTCCATCCTTCCAATAAACCTAAACTTATCCTTTACCCACCCTCACATTCCCTTCATCCCTCTAATATATCGCAACAATCTAGTAAGGGTATTATTTCTCATATATATAACATGTGAAATAACCCACAACCACCACAAATAATTCAACTATCATTGCCTTTACCTAATCTGCCTAGTGCTCCTCATTATAACCCACCTACAAAGGAGTATGATCTTGTTGAGAAATTAAAGAATACTCTTACCAAAATATCTCTTTGGGAATTTCTTTGAAACTTCACCAAGTTATAACACCATTCTTCAAGCTGCTTTGAAACAAATAAAAATCCCTCCTAGAACCACTCCAAGTGATGTGGTAGCTCTTGTTCAAAAGCATAGTATTGATATTACTTTTCATCAACATGAGCTCCCTTCTTTGGAGTTACAAAAAAAAAAATGATGCCTTTATGATCATTGCTCAATTTCATCACACAGGTATCAAACACACTCTCATAGATAGTGGTTATTCCCTTAATGTGTGTAGTGTGAGCCTTCTTGATCGATTATAAGTGGATAAATAAAAAATAATACATGATTCCATTTCTCTTCTAGGATTTGATAATCCAACACACCAACCACTAGGGATCTAATAAATTTACCTATTATGGTTGGAGTGGTTACTTTGTAGACTCCTATCCATGTCATGCCTTATGAGCTCTCATATAATCTTCTTCTAGGCCAACCTTGGATTCATGAGATGAATGCAGTCCCTTCAAATCTTCACTATATCATGAAGTATGTTTATAAAAATTGTATATATCAAATTGAAATTGACCCTAAGCCTAAAATTTTCTTGCATCTTTAAATAGGAATAACAAGTCCTTTGAAAACATTGATTCCAACCTCTAATGTTGATCCTCTTGAAACTAAACATATTGAAACAGAATTTCCATCTAAATTACTTGGTGATGATTGGGAATCCTTAGACTTCACACCCTCATTTATGGGAGAGTACACACTTATGCAAAAGCAAGATGAAAATCCTGACCAACCAACCATTTTGTCCACTCAAAATTCTAAATAGTCATCTCACACATCTATCTCTTACAATATGGATGAAAATGCAACATACACAACAAATTTTCATGAGATAGATTATCAATCCCTGCCTACCATGCACAAAATGGAAAGACTTTATGGGAAAGGTTATAAAATTTTCAAATAATTGGGCTATACTTGAAAAGGGTGTGGTAAATATGAACAAGGTATTTGTGTCCCTATTGAACCTATTACACAAGAAACGACAATGGGATTGGGATATTCTTTTTCTAAAACAACTAAATCTACTCAATGACCATCCTTAAACATTAATATGATCACATGTCAACCACAACACAAACTCACCATTGCTCATCCTAACTTGCTTGATCCTACACTCCCACCTTCATGGTTGTATGTCAATAGTGACGAGGCCTTGAAACAAATACTTGTTGTTTATGATGCCCCATCTTCACCTACTTCCCTTAAACACATTTCTTGTGCTATAAATGTTACCAAACAAGAAACAAGTGATATCAATGAAGAACTTTTGGAATCTAAAAGTCCTAAATCCAATGCAATCCCTTTAGGAGATACAGTTGACATGCTTATTGACATAAATGACAATGATAAAGTTATTAAAATCATGAAGTGCCTTGATGATGAAGAACAAGAAGATATAACTACTTTACTTCATGATTTTCCTAAAAAATTTGCTTGGAAATATTCTGATATGCCAAGAATAGACCCAAAAATTGTGATGCATAATATTGTCCTTGATAACAATGTTAAACTTGTTTGTCAAAAGATTTAGAAAATGCACCCTAATGTGGCCTTGTGTGTTAAAGAATAACTTGAGAAACTTCTTGATGCTAGCTTCATTCGACTGATCGATTATTCTCCTTGGATCTCAAACATTGTCGTAGTTGCAAAACTTGATAATCGAATTAGGATGTGCACAAATTTTTGAGGCTTGAATAAATCCTCTTTAAAAGATGATTTTCCACTTCCTAATATCAACATGATCGTGGATTCAACTACTAGACATGCTTTGTTGTCATTCATGGATGGATTCTCTGGTTATAATCAAATCCTTATTAATCCTCGAGATCAATACAAAAATACCTTTACAATAGTTTGGGGAAAATTTTGTTGGGTTGTGATACCCTTTGGTTTAAAGAATGCTGGCACAACTTATCAACGTGCAATGAAATTAATATTCCATGATTACATTTGCAAAATATTGGAAGACTATGTTGATGATATTCTTGCTAAATCCTTAACTCAACAAGACAATGTAAATTTTCTTCATGAACATTTGAATGAATCAAACAATATAACATGTGATTGACTCTAAAAAAGTGTATCTTTGGTGTATAGATAATGGAAAACTCTTAGGATTTATCATATCTCATAGAGGCGTTGAGGTAGACACAAAGAAAATTGATGCAATTTTTAACATTCCACCTCCAAAGAACATTTCGTAGTTACACATGTTACAAGGATGCATTCAAGTTATCTGATAGTTTGTCGCACCTTTTGCCAACTGCACATTACCTTTCAAATGTCTTCTTAAAAAGATTGTTTCTTTTGATTGGGATGATGACTGTAAACAAGCTTTTGAGAATCTAAAGGGTTATTTAACTACTCTACCTATTTTACAACCTGCTGTGCTGCATAGACCATTTATTTTGTACATCATCACATCTTCCCATGCTCTTGCAGCACTGTTGGCTCAACAAGATGATCAAGGTAAAGAGCATCCTATTTATTATATCAATCACACCTTAATCAATTATGAAACACGCTATTCACCAATTGAAAAACAATGTTTGGATCTTGTATTCACTACATGTTTGGATCTTGTATTCACTACTAGTAAGTTGCAACATTATTTATTGAATGCTAAAGTACAAGTTGTCACAAAATCTTATCCTCTTAATAATATTTTTAACAAAACTGATCTCTCTCACCGCCTCGCTAAGTGGGTGATGTTGTTAACCGAGTTTGACCTTAAATTTGTTTCACAAAAAGCAATCAAAGGTCAAGCCTTAACTGATCACTTAGCTGATACTCCTTCTACCTTCGCTTTCCCTACCATTCATTCCTTTCTCGATGATCATTTCTTAACCACTGATATTAAACCATGGGCTTTATTCTTTGATGGATCTAAGTGTTGATCAAGTTTTGGTGTTGGAGTGGTCCTAATTCCACCTGATGGTAACCCTATTCCCTTGTCCTATCGTTTGAATTTCCTATGTACGAATAATACATAGATAAGTATGAAGCATTGATTGTAGGATTACAAGCTTCTTTATCCCTTCATGCTCGACATATTAATAGCTTTGGTGATTCACAATTAGTCATCAAACAAATCAATGGCACATATCAAACGAAACATGAAAAATTATTAAAGTACAAGGACCTTATCATGAAACTATTAGCAAAATTTGATTCATTCACCATTGATAATATCCCATGTAAAGATAACCAACATGTGGATGCAATGTCTAGTGTAGCTTCTCTCATCTCCCCACTTGATCCTTCTGTTGATTTCACATTCATTATTGATACCATTATGAAACCTTCGATCGATACTTCATTAGAAGATATTTTAGCAATAACTCAAACATCTTCATGTGAATGGTATGATACGATATACAATTACTTAAAGGATGGTACCATTCCTGAACCTACCACAATGAATACTAAAAAGCACTTACAAAAACTCAAAACTAAATATGTGATTCTTGCAGATGTGTTGTATCGAAGATCTTTCAATGGTCTCTTACTACATTGTCTTAAGGATTCTAAAATTCACTTAGCACTCGAATAGGCTCATGCTGATGCTTGTGGAGGTCATTTTGGAGGATGCTCGTTAGTGCAAAGACTTCTCCATTTGGGTTATTATTGGAAACATATGGAGAAATATTGTTATATCTATGTTAAATGATGTCACAAATTCCAAGAACGTAGCAATCTGATTCATGCTACTGCTATCTCTCTTCGTTCAACAAATGCTAAAGTAATTTGTCATTTCCTCATGGAACACATAATTGCTCGCTTTAGACTTCCTTCCACAATTGTTTCACATAATGAAATTCCCTTTAAGAATAACAAAGTTCAACAATTTCTCCAAGCCTTTAACATTCAACATCGCTTTTCCACACCATACTTTCCACAATCCAATGGACAACCTGAGTACACTAATAAAATTCTTGAACAAATCCTTAAGAAAAATATTAGCAACAATCATAAAGACTGGCATACGCAACTCCCTTATGTGCTTTGGGCCTATAGAACTAGTGTTCGTTCATCCACTGGCAATACCCCTTATAGCCTTGTTTACGGTACTGATGCAATTATTCCCTTGGAGTTACAAATTCCTACTTTGTGAGTTGCTCTCTGAGATCTTTTTGATGATGACACTTATAAAGCTCAATGATTACATCAACTTGAGAATGAATAGTGCATTAACACTCTTGAACATTTCCAAGATCACATCAAATAATTACAATGAAAACATAAAGTTCACATTATTCCTCGATCATTTTCTAGGGGAGATTTTGTTCGTATTGAAAATCAACGAACTATTAGTGTTGATAATGAAGAAAAAGATAAGTTTAGCCCTAATTGGTTGGTACCTTATATAGTTGATACTAGTTATGGGTCAGGTGCTTACCTTTTAAAGCAGATTGATGGAACACCCCTTAGGGAACCTATTAATGCCACACATTTGTACCGGTATTATCTCTAATATCTTTTGTATAGTATGTTTGGTATAGTAGTGTTGTTTAGAGTTATTTGATGTTATTCTAAAAATAACTTTCACATTGCTTTGTTCTTGACATCTAGATTTGTGTTTGTCTTGAACACTAAAGTAATTATTTACGTTCATTTTATAATTGCTTTAGGCTTCATACTATTCACATTCTTCTTATGTTAAGTGAGATCCTTATTAGTGTATTTAATTTAACATATTCTTTTTCTCATTACCAATGTTGTATCTATGTTGACACTGCAATATGTTTTACATTAGATCACATAGATTATGTTAGATCATGTAGCCATTAATTAAAATAATTTTACCATAAGTCCTTTAATTAATCACATAGCATTTAATAATCATGTCACAAAGATACATCATCATAATATCAAAGGGGCATGTCTCTCTCTCTCTCTCTCTCTCTATATATATATATCAAAAGTTCAAGGTAGATCTTAGCATCATCTCATAATGGTCTATGAGAGCTAGACTGCTCAGGATCTAGCACCCATGATCTGATCCCTAGACATCGTGAGACAGTCATGTGTGACCGAGATCATGACCTATGGAGTCTTAGTACATACTCCAGACCATGTGCTCAACCAATCGTCACAAGCCACTCCTCTACCATTCGATCCCTCTCTACCTATGTCTGAGCTAGCTCTGCATGAAGTCTCTCTACCTCTGCTAAGGCTCGTGATGACTATAGTGCACTCTTAGCCTGATGGAGTCACCTCCTCACACTCTCGTACATTTCTCTCACCCTTGTGAATGATCTGAGTGCCTCTGGCTCTTCCTCCATGATCAATGAGGGCATGTAGTCAGGATCTAACTCATCCTCCTCGAGGGATGTTGGCAGTATCTCTATGGCTGCCTTATGATAGAACTCTCACCAGTCTCTCATCTCTCCTACAAGATAGATCATGTACACAATCAATAACAAATCATCATGATATCTATATACATTATAAATTAAACATAAATCACTAAAGGACATGCATAAAATAAAATTTTGTCACCTATGTCTCTAGATGCACGAGGAATATCAACCTCCTCATCTCTTGGGGGCATGTAGGATGTGCTAGCCTCTCTCTGACTCTGCATACTGATGTTTGTTGTAGCTACTGCTCGTGATTTGGTCTTGTAAGTATGTGAAGACTCTCCATACTTGTCTTGATCCTCAATGGCTACCTCATCATCGTCACTGAGGGGTGGCTCTTCCTTGTAGTAATACTCCTCATAATCCTCCTCCTCCTAATCATCCTCTCCTCCATCATGCTCCTCATATTCAAGATCAATTGTTAACTAATATTAAATTCCCTTAATATTACTATTAAGGTTTAGTTAATAGTAGGGAATTATTATTTTATAGGGAAATAATAGGAGTTAGATATTATTTTTATATTGGTTAGTGAACTAATATAAAAATAATATCTAACTAAAAAATAGAAAATATTTTCCTTATAATAACCTTTATTTTAATATATATTTTACCAAAACAAATTCTACAAAAACATTATTAAGGGAATTAGTTAAAACCTTAGATATTAAGTAGTATTTATTTAATACTACTTTATGTTTAAAGTTATTATACATAATGAAGGGAATTGGGTTTTAACTAATATATAAAGTAGAATTATACCTTTTACTTAATAGTTTTTAAGGGAAAAACTATCTTTTACTTATAGTATTTAAAGTAGTTTTAAATACTAAACATTAACTAAAAGAACTCCTTTAGATATTAAATCTAGTTTAAACATTAAATTTTATAATAGATATTTTTTTAGAATTAGATTAAAATACTATAATACATCAATTATAAGTACTTATTAATGATATTAAAAATAGATAAGTTTTCTTTAGATATTTTTATATTGGATATTTTTCTAGTTAATAATGTTATTATTTTAGATATTGAGGTTTTTATAATATTTTAACAAATAAAAAACAATACTTATAAATCTTTAAAAGATGTATAATACACCAATTCCAAAAATTAAAAAGAAAATAATTGTTTAAAATTATTATGTATTTTTGGTTAATTTTTTTTATTTCTTTTTAATTTTTGGAATTGGTGTATTATAGATCTTTTAAAGATTTATAAGTATTATTTTTTATTTGATAAACTATTTTTATTTATAAAAAATTATTTACTTTCAATTAAATTACTACTTATAAATCTATAGTTATGTATTAAAATTATTAGTTTAATATTAGATTAAAAAGAAATAAAAAAAATTAACTAAAAATATTGAAATTAAAATTAAAATAAATTAGTTATTTAAATGTACTACTTTTAATAATAGTAAAAAGTAATTTAATATTTAGGTGAATTATTTCCTATTTTTATTATAGTAAAATAAAGGTTATTATAAGGAAAATATTCCCTATATTAGTTTATTATCTACTAAACTATTTTTTAATTTGATATTTTATATTATAAGGAAAATATTAAATTTTATAATAGATATTTTTTTGAATTAGATTAAGGTTTAGTTAATAATAGGGAATTATTATTTTATAGGAAATAATAATTTATATAATAGAAAATAGTTAACTAACATTAATTAAAGGAATTTAAATTTTTAAAAGGTATAATTCCCTTTTATTAATATTATTAAACTCCCTTTATATTAATAGTGGTTAGCAATACTACATTTAGATCTATAATACTAGTGTTAAATAATTTAAAATACTATAATAGTTTTAATCTACATTTAGATTAAATAAACTATAATAAATAGTTTATTTTTGTTTTACTATTTAATATTTAAATTAAATTACTTTTAAAAGTGTATTAGGATTTTGTAATTTCTTTTTAATTTTTGGAGTTGGTGTATTATAGATCTTATTTATAAGTATTATTTTTTATTTGATAAACTATTTTTATTTACCCAAAATTATTTACTTTTTATCTACCTAATATCTACTTTACTTTATGTTTAAAATATTTTTTATTATGTACTTTTAGTTGATGTCACAATCTATAATAATATTTTTGAACATGTATTTCACATGCAAATTTGAAACACTAAAATTTAAATCCTCCTCATTTTTATTTGATATTGTTTAACATTCTTGTATAAATATTTAATTTTTGGAGGTGCAAAACTAACTTGAGATAATTTCTCACTTGTAGATTTAAACACAAGAAAACTTTTTAAACAAAAAATCTTTTAAACAATACAGTAAAACAAAATATTTTAAACATAAAATAAAGTAGATATTAAATAGATAAAAAATAAATAATTCTAAGTAAATAAAAATAGTTTATCAAATAAAAAAAATACTTATAAATATTTAAAAGATCTATATTACATCAATTCCAAAAATTAAAAAGAAATAAAAAAAATTAACTAAAAATACATAATAATTTTAATACACTAATTTTTAAAACATATAATAAAAAATTAAAAAGAAATTAACGCACTTTTAAAATATGTTCTAAGAAAAAATAAAAATCTATAGACATTGCTTAGCAGCTCT
>VDFB02224679.1:0-16711 GCA_007258455.2 Sequoia sempervirens
TTTAATAAATCAATAAAATTGATTTATTTGTTCAAGTGGAGATATCTAGAGAATGCAAGTGGGTGAGATTAGTATTTAATCAGGATTAGATTAAATTAATGATGATTATGTTAGTTTAATGCTGATTAGGTGAGTTTGACTTTCATGATTTAAATATTTGATTTATTTAAATCAGAAAAGGATGAAATATGGATTGGATTTAATTAAATAAATGTTTGATCTATTTAATTAAAGGGATGATGTTTGATTTATTAAAAGGCTGATGATAATGTTTATCTGATTTTAAATAACTAACCTTAGGAAATGAGATTATTTAATGAATGGATGAAAGTGATGAATGGACCTAATGTGAAACCTATTTTGACTGAATTTGATCGAATGCATAATGTTAATTTTGCATGTCTACACACCCTAAAATCCAACAAATTCCTTCATAACAACTTTCACTTGAAGAATGTACATGCCTAGTACACTAAAAAAATGTTGCATACATTGTAACTCAGGAAACCACCTTGCAAAGCACCAAACAATGAAAAATTTCAACTAAAGATAGATATGAGCAATATCAGAATACTTTAAAATCCGAAAGACCAAAAATCAAACTACAAAGAAATTTAGAGGAAAACCATTTCTCCCAAACACCACTGTAATACACAATTCACACAGTGGTGAACACAACTTTCTCTGCACAATAATCTAGACCAAAAATAATTGGACATAGCACCTTTGAACACCTCTAACCAACATATCCAAATTGAACAAGCTAATCTTCAACCCAAAAAGAATGCACAACAAAACTAGAACACCACTCTATATGCCATAACACCTCTTTAACATATTGTTTCCTCTTTTATTCAAATTTTATCGAAAACAAATGGAAACCAAACACTAGAGACACCTTCTCATCATTTTCAGTCCTTCATCATCACCACTAAACCAAATGCAACACAACTCAACTATACATCCATAAAAAAAATATTATCAAAGTAACACTAAAGGTTGACACCAGTAACACTTACTAATGACAACATAATGCAACCAATCAAAGAATCACTATAAAATTCCAACAATCTTCCCATAGACCTATTTACATCAGTGACAACACAAAAATAATCTTTTTGACATCAATGACAACACATACTACACATACTTGCAACAAACTCATGAAATTTTCTACTAAATTTAGTGATAGTTTGTCACATAGTTGAAATACAATGGAGGATATTTTGGTAACGGTTGTAATATCATATCGGGAAAGTAAGGGGTCCTCATGCACATTAAAATACATACAATCTACAAAAAGGACCAAGTCCTATTAACCAGGGTGATGACATATATAAAGGTTAATGGGTAGTCAAAGGTCCACATACCTATTAAATAAATTATGGCCATTTATAAAAAATAATTGTAAAAAGTAAATATGTACCTACATATATATGACACCTATTTTACCAAGTAATATTATATTTATATTAATCTATTGAATTGGAATAATAAAGGAGAGTACCTTTTTTTCTTTATATACTTAGTGGAATATTCATGTATGACCATAGTAGGTTAAAAATAAGTCAGGTATATGAAAAACGTTCTCAAAAGATTGTCATTGAGTAGCTTATCTATAATTTTTTAGGAGTTTTGAATGTAATGATAGTCTTAGATTTGACCCAAAGTTTTCCAAAAATATGGCTACCCTCTATAGTTGGAAACCACTATCCATTTTTAAACCTTTGTTCATTTGACCACTAGTATCTAATTGGGATGCAAGAATAGGTAACTATTTCTTGAACACTCTCAATACAATGGTGAGCTTATATTTAATCTACAAATCTATCATAGGCACCTACATTTCAAAGTCGCCATACAAATCCACAATTTAATCTAGTATTTATATCCCACCCTTCTACTTTTGTAGATATAAGTGAAGATCCTAAGTATTTTAACAAAATATAATTTACACTCTAAGATATCCCAAATGAAGAAAAAAAACTCAAATTTCTATGATATTTTTAATATTTGGCTACAAATATAGTTAGCTAAGATCTAGAAGTCTAATGTAAACCATAAATAACTCAAAGGTTTAATATTGTGAGATTAAATTTCATTCTTATCAAGCACCACAATTAGAATATTCAATGTGTATGAAATATGAGAACCATTGGCTATATAGGCCAAGGTGAAATAAATGAAAACATAATTTAATTATTATTTTTAACCTTATGGCATGATGTACATAAAGTAATAATACCTTAAAAGTGCTCTAAGTAAACTAAAGTGACAATGTGTGAAAATGACATAATACAAGAATTAGTTAAGGAAATAAACCTAATCACTCCAATGCTCCCCTTAAGTGAAAGATAAGGGGAATGAAAAATTAAAAAATCAAATTTTATTCTCATATAATTATTTTTCTATTATATAATCAAGTTGAGCATTCCAAGTAAATACTTTATGAAATATTTATTTCATTACTCATATGCGGATTTGTGTGTTTAGTATATTCAATTTAATTTGGTGATTATATATATTTATTTTAAATATTTTATTAGTACTAGGGTAGTAACAACATCCTATGCTCCTATCTGTGTGAAGGTTAGTACAAAAGAAAATATATCATATTCAAATTTGGGTTCTTGACCTAGAATGCACTTATTCTTTACCTTTTATCACTTTGCCTTTTTTATTTTAATTTAAGTTAATTATAATCATGGTTAAATATTAGAATTTATATTAAGATTTTAATTGATTTAAACTTGTCTCATATTTGTGAACTCACCAACTCTTTTGCTTGCTAACCTTTAACATTGAGTTTAGCACATGAATATTTATATCTATATTTATAACTATATCTATATTAATACTTATTTATTAATTTTTATCTACATATCTATCTATTTATGCACACAAACACAAACACACACACATATATAAACACAATTAAGTTTATAAAATGATTTCTAAGGTAAGTGAACTTAATTGGAAAATATAATCTATTGAACAAAAAGTAATAAGAGGAAGTATTTTACTCGTTTTAAAAATGTATTCCTTTATGGATAATGATTGCAACTAGCCTTTGAGATACTCAATTATAGAAATATCTATCGATATAAACAAATGGGACATTTATCTCCATTCAAGAGAAAATGTGCTTCACAACATCTTCTATAATTGATGTAGGGATGCCATTTGATCCATCCAATGGACTAAGAATTTACATTTTTACCCTATACTTGAAAGAAGCAAAAAACTAATTGTCTTGAATTGGTCTAATTAATCCATTAATAGGGATATTCTTAACTTCGGTATCATGTGAATTAGCAATCAAATTAAAGAACAAAGATTGAATTGAAAAATATAATCACTAAGGTTCTTGTTATATCTTTGGGCACATAAACATAAATTAGAATGAATTACTATAAGGAACATTCTATGTTTTAAAATATTAAGGAATGATTGAATGGGATAATTAAATGTGTGACTACACCACTAAGGAGGTGAAAATAAGCACTCAATAGAGAAACATTCTAAGTGCATAAAAAAATTCTTTCATAAGGAATCCTCATAATGATGGAGAAGATTATTTAGATCAATAGGTAAATAATAATTTTAATTGAATGATATTATAGATTCTCCATATATTTAGACACATCCTCTAATTTCTATGTTGAAAATGATAGGATTTATCCTCAAACATTACCTAATATAAAATAATTTTCTATACCTATTCCGAAGGTTTCATTTGGTATCATTAATAAATGTATTTTGTAGGTTATCATGGGACTAAGTTGTAAGGTTATTTTTTCCTTGATCAACCCCTTGAAACTGAATAATAACCGAAAAATTGGCCAAGTGCCTAAATTGAATATTATTTAATCCTTTTACCAAACAGAATAAAATGTGTCGATATTGATTTCTCTCTATAATGATTGAACACTTGATTGCACTTGATGATAATAGGAAATTAGAATAAATGGATTCTATGTCCTTAGGTACTAGCACCTAGCATCAAATTTTTTAAAACCTGTAATTTAAATTTTAAATTGAAATGAACAAGTTTGTAGTTATGGACTTGTTATGTTAGAAAATGATGGTTAGATATATCTTAAAATAAATAAATGGAGGTCGATGCATATACAAGTGTAATAATTAGGTGGTTAATATGAAATTATAGGTATATGTGTGTCTGTAAATAAAATGGGTTGGACTATATGTGAAAAGATATTTTAATTTATAAATAGCTAATCAGACTAGTAGAATGACCCCGAATTTACACAATATCATGTTCTTTGTTAGTATGTATGTCTTAAAATATTAGCTGAAAAGATGCAAAAAAATAATAAAGAAATGGCATGAGTATGCAAATGTCACAATCATAATATTATACAATTACATTTTAGTTAAATTATACACATATATATTGACCTAGAGGTGACATTTGAAGAGTTTTATCATTATCAATTTATTTAAAATACTTAATATTTTTTATTTATCAAATAAATAGCTCACCCTAAAAGATAAATAAACTAATAAAATGAGGAAATTGAGTACTATGTGGCTCAATAAAATAAATAATTAAAAAAATAAAATACAACCCCCATTTAAACCATCAACAAAACTATGTGGTTGATTAGCTATAAAACCTAAGAAAACATATTATTTTATATGAAAGTTAATCAAAAGTTAAACTTTATTGTTCCCATAAATTTCATTACAATATATTGTTTTGAAATATATTTATATCCCTCTAAAGGAAGAGATAAGATTGAAATGGCAATTACATATGTCGTCCATTACATTATCATAAATGATATTATTTAGCTATATAATAGTGAAAAGGAAAAATAGTATGTGTGCAAAGGATTTCAACATGATCTTGGAGTACTTTCAGTGCTTTATACGCTCTTGAAGGATATGAATTCCCATATACCTGCATATGTCAAATAATCAAAATATTTTGTTAGTTTTATAACTTGGGAGACTTGAAAAATAAATAAACTAAATTAATTATTAATAAAAAGCAATACCTTCCAAGCATCATGGTAGTGGCCTGTGGATTAGTACCAGGAGAATCTGTATATATTGAACCATCCACAACCCTTAGATTATTAACACCATTAACTTGATACCTTTTGTCAACCACCAAACCAGCTTGACAACCTCCATGGTAATGGTTAAATGTCGATAGTGTATCATTGCAGAAATTGGCCAAGGCATCATTTGATAGATTTGTTGGTAATGCCGTTCCAAGAAATTGAAGGTTTTTAGAATGTGACCCATTATTAGTTACTGCAAACTTTTGAATAGAGGATGTCATACTTATATTAACAATTACTTTCACAACAAGCATACATTTTTGTAAATCAGAAGGGTTTGAATAGTAATTGTAACGAACATAGGGAGTGTCTTCAGGGTTTATACTTCTAAGCCAAAGCTCACCCCTTGATAAGGGAAATGCCACCTTACTTCGAATAAGACCTAAATATTCTATATTTGTCGCATTACTTTGTTGGTAGCTACTACCCTGGATATAGAGTTGTGAATTGTCTAGAATGCCTGTTACCTAGCTATAAGAAAACTCAAGTGGTATTGGGGATTCTATAGTGACGCCTGTACTTGGATTATCTTGAACTTTTGCCCCTACTAAAGGTAAATCTAAGAGAACAGTAATATTCAATTTTTTAAGCTCTTTTCTTGGACCGATTCCACTTAAGAGGAGAAGGTGAGGGCTACCTATGCTTCCTGCTGACAAAATCACCTCACTCTTGTTTGACAATAGGTTAAGTGATACTTTATAAGGTAAGCCAGTATTATTGCTTGTAAACTCCACTCCACTAGCCTTAAGCTTTCCTGCAATATAGATTCAAATAATATTACACATATACACATTGATAGACATATGAACATGAAAGATTTCACTATGAAGATACTCTATAATGTCTGGCAGTAAAATTAAATATGTAAACGTACCTGATTCCGAATTGAACAGGATTCTGCTGGCAGTAACATTGAGAAGAACAACAATATTTTCTGGATTTGCATACTGGAGGAGGTCTGCAGCTGTATGTCTCTTTCCATTCTTGTCAAAAATTGAAGCACTGATCTTGGTGCCCTCCATGTAGCGCTGTGAGAGTATAATCATCAACAGGCATGAAATTACAACAAATACTACCTCCATACCGATTGTGCCACCCTAATCTTTTCAGATAAAATGTTCAATTGAAGCGTTTTGTACGTGATGGAGTTATTTGAATAAGCATGACGCAAAGTGGGCTGCAGATTTGACCCGTAAATAAAGAGTTGGTTAAAAATCAGGCATTAAACTCTGTCTTTCAAAGATTAAATTAAAAATTCAAACATTTGACCCGTATATAACGGAACTGGTATTGAATAGTTAACACTTCTCTATTTTAAGAGGTGTTGTAATCGTTGTTTGTAGTATGTAATAATGTTTTTTTAGACTTTTTATTAGATAGATGTATTTTACGTGTTGTGATTGTTGTTTGTTTGTATTAATCTACATATTTTTCAATAAATTAACAATTTTTTACAACCATCATAATATTATGCAATAGTTTTTTATATAAGACTTTTAAATAGATAAATTTATTAGACGTGTTGTAATTGTTGTTTATAAGTATTAATATATACGTTTCATAGTAAATTACCAAACTTTTAGAATTGTCATACTCTTATGTAATGAGATTTCGATAAGTCTTTTAAATGGACAAATTTATTAGACATGTTGTAATTGTTCTTTATTAGTATTAATACACACGTTTCTCAATCAATTGTCAAGCTTTTACAAGTTCATTGTATTATACAATAACCTTCTTTGTAAGACTGTTAAATAGTTAAATTTATTAGACGTGTTGTATTTGTTGTTTATTAGTATTATATACACGTTTCTCAGTATATTATCAAGCTTTTACAACTATCATAGTATAATACAATAATATTTCTTTTATGAAGTTTTTAAGCAAATAAATTTACTAGACATGTTGTAATTGTTGTTCATTAGCATTTATATATGCATTTCTTAGTAAATAATCAACCTTCTACAAATGACATAGTATTATGTAATAACATTTTTATAAGGCTTTTAAATAGATTAATTGTCAACATGTACAACTAGACATTCACTAAACGAGCTCAAGTAATCTACAATTTAATGTGTAGATTCATTCATATATCGTGGAGTGTATCTATACCATCACATCTTAAAGTTGTTTTTACCCACTTTAAGAGTTATTTACAATAATTTAGTAACTATATAAAATTTTCTATTTTTATTTTTTAATGTAATAAACATTTGGAGATATGATTCAATATAGAAATTGCCATATCATTAAATTTAGTGGAAGGTGTATAAAATGAAAATTTAAAGAATTGACCAAAATTTTATTGAAAAATCTAGGAGTTGGATAAACATATAATTAGTTGTTAGTATTCTTGTTAGAAAAATAACTTATATTCAGTTTAAATGAGCCCAAATTCTTTAATAATATTAATTCTTATTACAAATAACCATTGTATATAACATAAACTAGTCAATAGTTTAACAAAAAAATATGATTTAATATTTTTTAAGAATATATTCTTACGATATTGTAGTGTCATAAAATTGCACCTTGTGGCAATTTCACACTTAAACATTTAGGCTAGCCTTGTTTATTGAAAAAACCTATAATTTAGAATTTTATTATTCTAACTTCATAAATGACAAAAATGAAATCCTAGTAGCTTGAGTGCCTAATTCTCACATGGTTTTGGTTAGACACTAGTACGATACATAGATGGATCTGTGACACACTAGCACCTCCATATTTTTGAGATTCAAATGTGAATATTTCATGTTCTTTTCCCATGGCATGTGCCATAGTGGCAATGATGTGAGTGTAACAACTACTCTTACCCATGCCATTGAACATAACTCCCTTTTCACTCTCATTTGAAAAGAAAGGATTGGAATGAACTAAAGGATCTCTCTTGCTATCTTATTCTCACAGCAAAGCTCTATTGGAATTCTCTCTCAAGCAATTGTCAATACTCCTCTTTCTCAAAATTCTATCATGTATCTAAATATAAGATGGGCACTACAGGCTATTGGGAATGCTCTCTTGACAATCTATCTTACATGATCCTATCTATATGATCTCATCTTTATTTTTTTATTTATATTTGTTATGGGTGTACTCCTCCTTGTAGGGTTTATTTCTATCGCATGTCTTTTTTGTATGCATTTTATCTATCTCGATCCTATCTAGTTGTTTGTGGAGATGAAAATGTTGAAACGAGAGTTTGACTAAGGTAGACCTGTAAACAACTCCTAATACTTTTCTATTCTATTTGTGTGCACTTCAACAATTTTAGTGAGTTGTTTACTTCAAATTTTGGACTTCTATTATCTATTTCATTAGATATGACAACACAATACGTAGACATTTGTGTTGCACACTAGCATCCATGATCGAGAGCTAGTCCTCTTAAAGGTATAACCATTGATTCATGCACTTTTTGTGTACAAGAGGGTTTAATATTGTCAATTAATCTTATAATTAAGTGATTTTGATATTCTCATTATTTAAAACATAGTTTCAATTGTATAAACATTCTTTATTATTTATCTTGTCACAAGAGTAGTGTCTTTTGGGGTAATTGATGACTATGTTTGGTGAACCCAACACAAATGAAATCATGTCCGACCATGTTGTTCAATATTTGAATGATTTTGATATACATTTTTTTGAGAAATCTTTTTATATGTTGGATGATGCCCTAGATGATTTATGTCATGTCCCCTTTTTCTAAAAATAGCAGTGTGGCAACGAAAATTTTATTCCTTCTTGGTGATAATACAATTCCATGTCTAATTTGGACCTATTTTGCTACCCATGCATTAATTACCCTTTAAATCATCATTAATAGACACCTAACACCCATTCTTCCAAATCTCATGGCTTATTTCAGCTAAAAACCCAATGAAATAATCAAAAACATCAAAAATTCTAAAAACCCACCTCAAAAAATATAGGGTGAGACTTATTCCCCACCTTGGGCGAATGAGTCCCATTTGGGGCTTTTTTAGGGTTTGAGTGGGAAAATCACCTTTTTAATTCAATTTTTTGGTTGATGTCAGCTTTTGAGATATGAATAATGGTAAACTAGGTATTAATGCCTATAAAAGCAAGCTTCTAAGTCATTTTTTCATCTAAGAAAACATTTTCAAGAGAAATTTCAAGATCCAAGCATTCAAACTCTTTAAGAATTCTTTCACAAGAGTATTCAAGTTTCAAAAGGAAGCAAAGTTGAAGTCTTCGAGCAGAATTAAAGTGTATTTGTAGGTGTTCAAGCTCACTTTCATTCAAGATCTAGCATTTTAAAGGGTTGACCAAGGTTGTCGATGTTGAATCGTAATGGTGATGCAGAGCTAGGAGGATTCACAAAACATCACACAAACCTTCAATAATAATCCAAAACAATATTTGTATAACACATGCTATTAGGCATTATATATCACATTGAAAACATAGCTATGGCAGCCCACAATTTATTCTCATGAACAGTCATTAATAACTTATAAAAAATGAATAATGAAGCCAATCCCTCTGGTGAGATTAAATAAAACATAGTTATTGTCTTTTCCTCCAATTCTTATGAAGATCCAACGGTTGAAATGAAATTTATTGTATTTTTCCCAAAACTGCAAACCCTAGGTAGGGTTCAGACCTGCCCTCACAAAAATATTCATAACTTATTCAATTCTTAATGAATTTTGATGAGAGTTGAAGTAAATGAAAGTAGATTCATATGGAAACAAAATAAAATTTGTTTTAGATCCAAAATATAGACTTTACATTCCGTACCATCACACTTTTTATACTGTAAATTCTGCACAATGTTGTTAGAATAGGAAGTCTCACCAAAATATTCATATCTTCCACAAAACTCGATGAAATTCAATGAGACAAAAAGAATTGGAAACTAGAAATAGAAATATTTCCATCAATATATGATACTCTATCATTTGAGTCCATACTAGGCCGTACAAATCACAACTTCAATCTGGTAACAATGTAAAAATCAGAAAATGCATACCAAACTTGAGGTTGCCATTCATTTAACTTCAAAAATAATGTCTCCAACCCCCAATTCGAGTTTTGAAGGGTTTATTTATACATTTTCAACCCAAACCAACTATTTGCAACCACCTTTTGATTAGTGTGTTGACAAAACACCTTAATGTCATTTCATCTACCTAGTTTTGCACTTTTGACAATTTTTACAATATATGAGAAATGAACAACATCCTATGACCTATAACACCACAAAGGTGGTCTCTTGGGCTTATTAAAATCTCAAAACATAAGAATGGAACAAATTACTCAATATGGCCTCATGGAGGCATGTGATCAAATAGGTGCTCCTGCACCAAATGGATTCTAGGTTGGAGAGATGCAACTAGCCATCAATCCAAGCCTAATGACTTGTTTCCTAAGTGATTCCATCCTCCATTATCACTCTACATTCAATGTAAGGAAGGTACAAGCATCATTGAGGCTCATTAGGGCGATTGGCGATCTCTGAAAGTGATTCATTCATCATAATATTTCATTCATTCATCTCATTCTTACACATTAGAATATGGTTGCATTGCATTTTAGATTTCCTAATATTAGGCACACTTAAGGTTAGGGTTTATATTCCTTTTTGCATGCATATTTCATTGTTTTTATCAAGGTTTAATTACCAAACTAGGGGTTTGACCGAGGAAACCCCCCATAAGAAAATCAAGTCTATATTCTATTTTGTAGGTCTTTTTGTAGATTTAGATCCAAAAAACAATTTGGAAGAAACAAGCAAGTGTTGAAGTGCATATCTAAACTTTGAATTCCCAAAAAGGTAGAACTATACTAATTCGCCAAAATTAGGGAATGAGTCCAACTACAAGTGATTTTTAGGATTTTTGCAGATTCAGATACCCTTTTCCATAAACCTATTCGTATTAAGAAACCCTTATTTGGGACCGATTCACCCAGATTGGAGTCCTACTAGGTCAAAATTTCTAATTTTTATGTGTTCCAGAGTTCATTCTAGTCTACTTTAGATTCCCAAGTGTACACATTCCATCATATAACTTGTTATTCTATTTTATTTGCATTTCCTGGTCATTTAGTGAAGCATTGCATCATATTAGGGTCAGGTATTTCATCATGCACTTCATTTGTCTTTCCAAGACCTAGCTTGGTGTTGAACCCCTCATTAGTTTACAATTTTCCCCTAGGACAACCCTACTACAGGATCTCTTTCTCCTTTGCATTGAGATCTCTAGGGTTATCCTTGAATTAAATTAGAAAGTGGGTGTGTTCTATGTCATAAACCATGGAATAGCATCTCTCTCCCCATTTTTTTCTTTTTTTTGTTAACTCAAAGGTATCCCCGCGACTCAGCCCAGGGCACCTAATTCGCCTTGCCTTGGGCTTACAATTTTCCAAGTTGGGGTCAAGAAGGGGCGAGTTGAGGTGAGACTAATCCTTTGGGGATGTGTGCAACCACTCGCAAGCCACACACATCAGGTGAGGCTGAACCTCAAAATCGAACCCAAGACCTTAGGGAGTAAACCTGAGACTGAAGCCTCCTCTGCTACCCATGCGAGCTTACGGGCCAAGCCCCTCTCTCCATTTTTAATTTTTTCATTTTCGTGAACTTGCATTTCTAACATTATAATTCTAATTTGGAGTGCATCATCATTCTAGATCTCACTTGCATTAACATTACATTAAGATTTGCACTAGTTAATTGGAATTCTAGGGTTTCTAATTTTGCATTAGTGAAAGCGCATATAGCTTGCATTTGTGTATCCTAAATTAGTTTAAATCATATAAAATCTACATTTTCACTTACGTTATAGATCATACAATATAAAAATCAAAAAAAAAAAATTTGTGAAAATCTAAGAAAAATCCCCACTAGGACTCATACGCCCCTCTGGATGAATCAGTCCCAGTGAAGATTTTGAACTACATTTTACATAGTTAAATTCCTTGTTTATGAGCTTTTGTTTGTTGTTAAAATATTTTTGTTTTAGTTTGCATACTTTTTGTTACATTCAAATCATTAGAAGTAGTATAATTTATATTCATTGCTATTGTGGATAGAATTAGATTCTTACACTTTTCATTTTCAACATTAGTTAATAGTTCAATTAGATTAGATTATATTTGGCATCTATTAGAAAACAAAACCAAAAACAAGAGCAAATAGAAAATTCGCTTGGAGAAAGTATATAGTTATTTGACTATGTCAAATCTCTTTTTCCAAGTTAACCTAACCCTCAAGCCTTTTAGTAGTGATGACTTTGACATGTTAGATGAAGCCCTTGAGGATTTCATCTCACAAAGTCGACAAGCCAGAAACAAGAGACATTAATGTGATTCAACCTCAACTTATCCTTTACCCACCTTTGCACAAACCTCAAACTCAAAACAAACATGTTTACACTCTTGAGCCACCTAAAAACAATGTTTGCAACAATCAAACAATAATACCATTGCTCATACATACAATACTCGAAACAATCAGAAACTGAAACAACCAACTCTGACAACCTTACCTTTTCCTAATCCCATATTGCCCAGTGCTCCTCATTTTACTTCACATAGTGGGAAGGAGTATGATCTTGTTGAAAAATTGAAGAATACTCTGAAAAATATTTCCCTATGGGACTTAATTCAAATCTCTCCTAATTATCACACCATGCTTGAAATCTCCTTACCAAAATTTGTGATCCCTCCTAATATAAATGAAAATTATGTGGTAGCTCTAATACAAGGAATGAATACAATTAATGTAGACATTACCTTTCATCAACATGAGCTCCCTCCCTTGGAGATGAGAAAGAGACATGATGCCATTATGATAATTGCCAAATTCAATAGAACAAGATTAAAAATAACCCTTGTTGATAATGGCTCAGCCTCTAATGTGTGTAGTGTGAACCTTTTAAATAGATTGGGCATGGATAAATAAAAAATTGAACTTGACTCTATATTGATTCAAGTATTTGAGAATGTAGGAAAGCAACAGCTCGGTGTGATTAATTTTTTTATTACAATCCGAAAGGCTACCTTAAAAACTCCTATTCATGTTATGCCTCATGACCTTTCATACAATCTTCTTTTAGGAAGACCTTGGATTCATGAGATGCATGCAGTAGCTTCAAATCTTCATCGTATCATGAAGTATGCCTATAACAACAAGGTATACCAAATTGAAGAAGACCTCAAGCCTAAAAGGTGCTTACAAGTTGAAAAAGGAAAATAAAGAGATGGAAAAGGTGTCAAAATTATTGGATGATGATTGGGGTTCCTTATAATTCACACCCTCATTCATGGGAGAGTACATAATCATAAATAAAGAAGATGAAAAGCAAGAAAAACTAATGGTAATGCCAACATAGAACTTGGAAGATAATTCACAAGCATCTACCTCATCCACTCTAGAAGAAGACACAAGTTATACAACAAACATTGATGAGATAGATTATCAACAACTACCAAACCCGAAAGAAATGGAAAAACTTTATGGAAAAGACTATGAGTTCATGAAACAATTTGGTTATGGTGGAAAAGGATTTGGTAAGAAAGAATAGGTATTTTTGTTCCTATAGAACATAATATGTAAGAGACAAAAAGTGGTTTGGGATATTTCCATTCTAAGACTATGCAAGAAATGAAAAGACCCTCACTAAATATCAACACCATCATGTGTAATCCTAAAACAACTCTCACCTTGAAGCATCCAAAATTGATTAATACAACTAGTGAAGCATCATTGGAGTATTTCAAAGATAATGAAGCCTTGAAAGAAATGCTAGGAGTTTATGATAAAACATCTACTCTCCTTAAAATGAAACAACTTTCATGTGCTATGATTATTACCAAGAAAAATATGGAGAAGAAGAAAGTAGTGAAGTTGATATGAACAAAGAAGAATACAACCCTGAATTTCTGAAACAAAATGTGCTTCCTTTAGGAGATAGACATATAGATGGATATTAACAATGAATACAAGGTGATTGAGATAGGAAAGTTCCTCGATGATGAAGAACAAGAAAACCATGCAACTTTACTTCATGAATTTCTCTAACACTCAAGAGGTTATATCTTAAACCCTTGACATAAAGAACACCATCTGTATTATTCTTGCAATCAAAACTGATTGAACCTTTTCCACATATCTAAGTAGATGTATCATCACCAAACCTTACTAGACATCCTTCATATTTCTCAAGTTTAAAAAAATTACTTTTGTCACTACTTATATGATTTGAGCATCTATTGTTAATGATCTGTGGGACATCTTGAAGTATAATGAACATCTTACCACAACTAAAACATTTCAACAAAATATTACCTTTGTACTTACTAGTACCATTTTTCATTCTCCTTATAAATTTTTCTTCCACATCATCAAGATCCTCTTGATTTGATACCTTAGTCTTCTTTCATTTTCCTTCCTTAAAAGGAGTCTTAATTTAAATTGGATTACTTGGACCAAATTATCTCATTTCAAAATTAGATAAAGCACCATAGAACTAATTTCTAGAATATTTTCTTAAATCTTAAATTTCCTCAATAGCATAAACTTTATGACTATAATATTTGGGAAGATTTATTAGTACCTTCTTTATCACTTCTTCTTCTTTAAGCTTTCCACCAAGACCTTTGATGGAGTTGACAACTTCATCCACCTTTTGTATGTAGCTTGTAATGTTTTCATCTTTAAACGTATGTAGGTTATCAAATATGATTTTTAGATTTAGCATCTTAGCTTGCTTGACCTTATCATTTCCTTCATAAATACTTTCCAACCTGGTCCAAATATCTCTAGTAGATCTCAAATTCATAACTCTCAGAAGTTCAGTGTTAGAAAGTCCACTTAAAAGAGCATACCTTGCTTTAAAATTATTCTCATAGGCAATCCACTTGAATCATAAATCAACTCAATTAACCTGTTGGTTCCCAAATATGCAATCCACTTGAATCCTAAAAGGCTACAAGGCCTAATGATCATATTTAAGGAGGGATTTGGCCAACAAATGACAGATTGAATTAGAACCCTTTCTCACCTGCACTTTGGGCTCTGTGAAACCCATGAGGGTGATTCAAAACCCTCATTAAATTTCAAATCCAAATCAACTCAATTAACCTATTGGTTCCCAAATCTGCAATCCACTTGAATCCTAAAAGGCTACAAGGCCTAATGATCATATTTAAGGAGAGATTTGGCCAACAAATGAGAGATTGAATTAAAACCCTTTCTCACCTGCACTTTGGGCTCTGTGAAACCCATGAGGGTGATCCTGGCAATAGTGTATTTATAGATAATTATGTGCCAAAGTACCCAAAACACTGCTAAATAAATAATTCTCCTTCAAATGTTAAATGGAAATGCTACCCTAAAGGTTTGGTTGAACTTCATGGTATTGCCTAGTTTAAACATGAGAGATGTAAAGCATTAAATTCCATGCACACCCACAACAAGATAGATGAGTAAAATTGATTTTAAATTATAGCTACTCATGAACTATCCAGGAAAATACAACATTAAAAGACTAGTGGCATATTCGAGGGTGGAGTCACCTAAACCATGTAAATTAAAATACATCACAACATTCATTCTATCATAACTATTCCTATCAGATGATGCATTGCACCGTTGATACTAGAAAGCTAACTAGTCATGCCTAATAATCCCAGTACATAGTTGCATAAACCTCTATCTTTGTTAACACAACTTAATTCATTCTTTGAATGAAGGTAATAACACCAAATAAACAATGAAGGAAAAAGAAGAAGACAAATACCAAGAATCTTTGATTTCTTATATTCATAATCTATGCAATACTTTTTGTGGAGACAACCAGTTCAAATATTATGTCATTAACACACAAATATGACAATTCCCTAAATACATTCTCCATTACATGACTCAAAAAAGGGGCAATAATCGAAACCAACATTTCTCGTGAGACCAAAATAGTGAACAACTTCTACCTCGACTATGAAATAGAAAACCCACTAAAGGAAAATATAAAAACCCTAAAATGGAAATCTCTGTAGACATCTGGCATTATGTTAGTCTTCAGATAAAAAAAAATCATCTCCATTATTAAATGACAATTTAGCACTTTGCATTATTTCTCATCTCTACATTTTTCTTGCATTCACCCCTATTCTACAATATAAATTTACCCCTTTGTGAAAAACTTCCCTCCATTCATTTTACGCTATAGTTTCAAATGTTTTTTTTTTTCACGTGAAAGCTTTTACTCCTAGCAAAGAACTTTGTTTTATATAGTGAATATTTTAATTCACTTTATCGAGCTCTACAACCATTTTTTCCCATGCTTCATATATTTTAATTATTTCACTTGAAAGCTTATTGCTTTTACCCATGAAATTTAAAACTCTTTTTCTCAGGCTACATCTTATTGTGGATTTTACATTTAAAATCTTGCTTTTATGGTGAGGACCTTAATTATTTCTCAAGAAATATAAAATATTTAACCATGCAGATTATTTCTTCACATTGAAAAAGTCTTTGGTTCCTAACACTAACTAATTTTACTTTGTTGGTGAAGAATTTTAAAGCTTTTATTAGGCATCTCACCTTTTAAAGTATTTTTAACTTTCCATAAAAAATAACTTCAAAC
>VDFB02224680.1:0-16234 GCA_007258455.2 Sequoia sempervirens
GGTGGCTTAATAGTTTTCCAAGTATTTGTATGATCTCATACCTGAACTAGCCACCTCAGAGGGAAAACTAGCTTGGGATATTATTAGAGATCACATAGTAGGACTTATATTGTCTAGTGTTGATGATGACACTGTGTGGGCTATATCGGACATTGATTGTCCCCACCTACTTTGGACACATCTTTGGGAGATCTATGGAGACCCCAATCTCTCTCCATTCCCAAAGGATCCTACTTCATATTTTCTCTTACCCATTGCTTGGAGAGATAATACACCCTTTGATCATGATACTTTAGAGGAGGTTGAGTATTTAGACACCCTTACATGTTCTAATGGATCAGAGGCTTATCTCACAGTTCCTACTCTTCAGACTGAGATTATGCATGTATCATCCATTGTTCCTAATGACATCAGTATCGCCACATTGGCCCCTATGGATTTAGTTCAGCATCATGACCATCTTGGTCATTCATTATCTACTACATCATGGGATGAACTTATCTCAGACACATTTTTGTTTGCTGAGTCTCACACCTAGATCTTGAGGATTATTTTGAGGGAAATTCATCTCTACATTGATAGTCGTTATCACCGTGACACCCACCATTGGTCCGCAGATGCATTCGTAGATTCTCCACATTAGTTTGGATTTGGCATCATTTTTTTTAGTTTAGACAAAAAGATTCTTCAACATCCTATCATGGCACATCTTGAGATAGATTGGTTCATCACTCTTCATAGGGTTTCTTCGATATCATCCTTTGGATCCATTTCTTCCCAAGGGGAGGAATATCATTTGCTGCTTCAGGATCTCCTTTTGGATTCTACATCAGGCATCTACCATTGCAACATGATTTTCTTCATTGTGGGGGGGCCTTCTTGTCTATTTATATCTCTCCTATGGAGACCATTGTATATGTACTTATATGATAGAAGTTGTCTATGGGGGGTATCATGTAATCCACCTCCTATCCTTCTTTCATTAGTACATTTCATTCTTTTATTTTCTCTCTTTTGGGGGGGAGTTTTGTTCCCATGAGGTTTTCTCCCTTTCTCCACTTTACAGAGATTTGGTTGTATTCTCCTTGATCAGGCCTAGTTGTCGACCCCATTTTACTTTCTTGTAGTGTTAGCTTTTCTTTCTTGGACACGCTTTGTAGTTACACTTTTCTCATCTTGTTAGAGTAAAGGTTTTAACTTAATTATGTTAATTAAGTTACCTTTATTCCTCTCTTAAGATTTCACTTTAGTTTGCATATTGTGACATTTAATAATTATATTAATTATTAAATGTCTACCTATTAGGGTTACTTTTTAGGTTTTACTTGATCTCCTTTTAAGGATTGATCTTTGTAAATATTTCATTCTATTTGTTCTGATAATATATCTCTCATATTACAGAGCTTCAAACCCTCTCTTGCTTTTTTCTCCATTCTCTTCCCTATGACAGGTATCTCTTTGCATGCAAGTGTTCTTGGACTCTGAAATTTGTTTTGACAATTTCTATAGGGAGTAAATGCTCTCATATGTCAATTTTTGATGTGTGTCGTTTGCCATCATCAGCACCAGCCAACTTGCTAATGAGAAAAGATATTTTTTAACACACTAAGCTCTGACAAATTAATGGTCACATTTTCAGGGGGTACCTTGCATCACTTAGACATGTTCCACATAGAAAAAATTATGTGTTTCAATACAAGGATTTTATTTGTAAAAGAGGCAGTGGGGAGAATGTACTAATTCCATTCTCACAATGTTTTAGGAATTCCTGAGGGATACAGATCTCATGTTCACACATAGATCACCTCAGTGGAAGCATTTAATGGACCCGCAGTAATAGCGTAGTCTTAACTGCATGTACAAGCAAGATAATTAATTGCACTCAAAAGTAGGTTTTTCTTTTCAAGCAAAAGGAAAGTGACCGTTTTTGCTAAGGAAATTCTTTGCAACTTCTTGATACAGGCATGGCGAAACCCTCAACCTCTAGTAGATAGGCCACAAATTCAAGCCAACGACCTAGCTACACCAATGTTTTTGGGTGGAATTCATTTGACAACACCTCATCAGTGGAGGAGAGGCCTTTTGAATTTTGCAAGAAGGTGTCTCCTGATAAACGCGTGAAAAGAGAGGCGGTGCAAGATATTGTTGACAATGTTTTTGACCCTAAGTTATCGGCTAACCCTATAAGTTTCAGAGAAGGTGTGTTTCAAAGAATGGTAAAGCATGAGCTGGCATATGGTTTTGTGCTTCATCTCTAGAATTGTGGTCTACCACAATTCATGTTGCCTACTGTAAATCCACACCTAGAGTTAGTCAATGCATGTGCCAAGAGATTCGACAGGGAAACAAGGGTCATTCAGAATGGCAGGATCAAGGTTGTCGTTTCTACTAAAGCCATATGGGACATGTTGTGTATCCCTATGGCCTAGGGTGTAGAACATTTTGATGAAGAAAAGATGGATCTCTCTAAGGAAGAAACAACCAGGGAAACAAATTTTTATGAAGATGAAGCAAAGGAAAAGTTGGACATAGGTCACCTTCTCTTTCCTCTTTCACGTGAGAAATTCTAGGACACAGAGTCAGTGTTCTCAATGTTCTCTTGGGTTTTTGGTCTTGATAATGATGCTTGGGTCCATCCTTTTCAGTTTGGCTTGGCTTTTGTACTAAAAAGAGAGAAGGACCAGAGGAACTATGATTTTGCTGAGGTGATAGCTGGAAACATGTTGGACCAGCTGAAGAATTATAGCACTGAGTCCAAATTCAGGTATTCTTTTTCTTGGATCATTTGGTTTTGCATCAGAATTCTAAGTGGATGGAGAGGAATATATCAGTGACTAGGTTAGATGAAAGGGGTTGTACCCAACCAGTTTCTATGTGGACCCATGTACTTTCCAGAATAGGGGGATATTATTCGTTTGTGGATCACTTTTTGAGGCCAGTGCTTCAAGAATTATATATCCTAGGCATGGACTTCACATTTATTATTTCCTAGGCATGGACTTCACATTTATCAGATGATCCTTTCCATCTCCCTAGATTTGTAATAGACAGAGTCTTCGCATTGGAGGCATGCAACCAGGTAACCATTGTTGATAGGATCTGTGGCGCCATAAGAAAAAAAATGAAGATATATCCGCTTCCCCTCATTATTGCTAACAGTCAGGTATTGCTGATGAAGCAAAAAAAGGAGGATGAGCTCAAGAATCTACTAGCAGCCTTAGGCCTGGTCTTCATCTATGATAAGTGGGACTATAACCCATAGAGGGTTTATAGTGTGAAACATGTTGAGTGGGAATACTTCAAGAGAAGGAAGAATCTGACTCGAGAAAGTCTGAAGGTGTAAATTGATTTGAAATACATTCATTTCCAATGACTAGAATGGTTGAGTTTCTACACACCAAAGGCATAGTATGACATGAACCTTCTGATAAGTAAATCTATTAATACACAACTAAAGAAAAGAGGTTGGTCAGAAAGAAAGAAGGAAAATTTCTAGAGGTTCTAACAAGAGCTGCAGTACCTCAATCTCCCTATCGGAAAATTTCCATAGGATGAAGAGTTTTAGGAAATTTATGATAAGGAGGCTGACACTGATAACAACAATCCAGACACCAACCATGAAATTGATGAGGAACAAGATCCACATTGGGCTTCTCAACCTCAGGAATTTGACAATTAGAAAGATTCAAGGTGAAGGGATTCACGAGCTCTATCCTCCTCTAGCACCCAAAGTAAAGGAAAAAGATCCTGACAGTCCCCAAGAGTGTCATCCACTATGGTCATCGAAAGCCAAGTTTCGAAGGAGTTGATTGCGAGGAGATCAAAACATGTTAGTTCTGGTCATGAAAAGAGAAGGTGGGTCCAAGATCTAGGTGCTTCTAACATGCCAGCCTGAGGAGAAGAAGTGGAGTCCCCCCTACAAAATTTCCTAACTACTGCGGTTCAGGTAAGTTTTGCTCCCTCTCTTCTTCCTATTTTTGCATCTTTGGTTTCCCCCTTGCCTCTTCCCGTCGAAAGGAACCCTCCATCCTTGGACCCTAAGTTAATAGTTATGAATACACCCCCTCCTATTTCTAATGAACCTCCCAAAATTACCTCGCGTGTCAAACAAGTAGCATCTGCTTTAGTCATTGTTGATTCTTTGATTGCCCTATAAAGGGACCCCATAGAAAGAGCTGAGACATCCATGCTAACTGCCACTCCAGGTCCATCATCTTCCAGGAAAACACCTTTCTATTCGAATGTATCTCTCTTCACCCCTACTGGAAAATCCCCTGTTTAGTCTCAACTTGGTGCACCACCCTTTTCCATGATAATGCTCCCTTTCACTTCACCACATGCTCATACATTCGAAGTTTCCCCTTCCATCACCCTTTTTTGGTTTCCCTCTCAGTGCCCCTATTTCAGTGTAGAATTTTGATGTCCCTCAAAGCATCTAGGATCATTTTAGTGCAACCAAGCAAGCCCGAAGAAATCCTAAATAGAGACGACTATTAAAGAATGTTGAATAGCTAGCTGCCAAGAAGATCAAGGCTTGTTTTAATGAGGAGTGGAATTCTCTCCTAATTACCACCATGACATCACTCGTGTCTAAGCCTGAGGGGAAAATGCAGATGGAGGACTATGACATCTAGGTGACAAGCCTAGCTCTGAATGAAATTCATCCATGCGACAAAGTGGTCTTAGCTAAGACCACCCAGTAGGTAGTATATGCAGATTATGAGAGGTTGGGTAGAAAGTTGACGAAGCGTGAGATAGATTTGGTCAATGTGAGGGAAATAGTGGGCAAATTGCAAACTGAAATCAAGGCCAGGGATGTTGAGATGGATCGCATAAAGAAAATTCATGGTAAGCAAGGGGAAACCTCTAGGTTTCTTGCAGAAACACAGAGTGAATAGGTTTGGCTATATACCAAAATCAAAAAATTCAAAATTGACCTCGCCACCCAACATCAGACCAATGTGGAGTACAAAAGTACTCATGAAAACCTACTTAAAGAGTTGGACAGTGTTTGATCTCAAGCTTTCGATAGTGTCAGGAAGGCATAGGCAGAGGTGGAAAGATCAAAGCTGGAGAAACAAGAGATTGTGTCCGCATGGCTTTAGAATAGTGGTTTACAATTTATAAGAGGAAGGAAATTTCACGTTTTTTCTTTTCACCATATTCAATGGGTTCGGCCGAACCCAATGGTTCGACCGAACCCATTGTGAGGTTCGGTCAAACCATGGTTCAACTGAACCAATAAAACCTAAATTAAAAAATCATATTTAAATAGGTTCGGTCGAACATGGGTTCAACCGAACCCCTTAAATATGACAAAAACAAAAATTCTTTCATTTTCAACTGTCACTTTTACTTTCTAATTTTACCAGTCACTTTCCCTAGTGCGTGCGATGAACTGAGAGTGTGACGGCGACCAAACAGAGGTTCTTCTTTCTGGCGAAAGAAAATTTAAGTTTGTCTCTCCAAAGTTCATCATTCTGGTTTGCATATCGAGCACTATCGAGCACTAGGTATTTAAAATTTGATTTTTTTAGAGTTCAAAATGCATCTATTTGTTTAATTTTGAAACCCTAAATGCAATTTTTTTCAAATTTGTTGAATTCAAATTGCATTTGTTTGAAAGTTTTTAAAGCATTTTCAACATACAATATTTTGCTTCCCCATTTTGCATACATTTTTGTCTTGTGTAAATGAAATATGCCTTCCCATTTCAACAATCAAAGCTATGGATAAATAGATTTAATTTTAGTTACAAGAAAAATGTATAAATTATAAATTTATAACATAATTATGTACATGGGAAAATCCTCTTGGAAGAAAAATCTCACAACCAAAAACATGAACCAATTATATTATTTGATAATAATATCATTTACAATAAAATATTCATGTGCATACCCTTATAGTAGTATCATTTAAACATGTGAATATGGAGTAATTTCTAGTAGCATGATGATACCTACAAAATCATTATGCTTTCTCCATCTCAAGCACCCATAAATAGAAAAAATTTAAACCATAAAGAAAGTGTGGTTTAACCAAAGCCATGAGCCAAAATAATGACCTAAAAATGGCACCAAATTTGGCACAAATTTCAACATCATATTCCTTGACTTGGTTTATAGGATGTATTTAGCAAATGCTTTACATCTTGTCAAAAAAATTCAAATCCTCCTCCTCATAACCGACACTCCATTTTTGACATATTCAAACCCATTATTTAAGATGATCTTGATGATTTTCATAATTCTAATCAATATTCTAGTGTAACCCCCATTTTTTATTCTCTTATGTGTCATATAACATTTCATAAGTAATTCCCATCTTACAATTTCATACAATGCTCTTACAACTTTTTAAATATATAAAAAGGACAACCCTAGTTCAATTAGGATTATTTAATTATTATCACCTACATCCATTCATTACATGTTATTAGTTTTTAGTTGCACACATTATTAGGAAATATGCATTGTCTAAGCAATTGGGGTATATTGCATGTTTGAGAGTGTTTTCCTTGATCTTTTATCTAGTTAAATTAATATCCTTTAAAATCTTGTTTTATGGAGTTTTCATCTTAACTCTAATATGACTAGCAAATAAAATGACGATTGAATCATTTTTTCATATAATAGCTAATGACAACCATATAAAGAGCCACATTAAAGAAGATGAAAAATAATGATCACTTGAGACTATGATTTAGATACATATGTTGGTAAACAAGATATTTTCCTAAATTGATAATTACGTATTGATGCACCTCTCCACCCTAAATATCCTCACTCGTTGGCTAGTAATTTATATAATGTATTAGGTGGCTATCCTTAGGGAATTAATACTAGATTCATAATATTACCACTCTAATGGATTTTAATAATGTTGTACCCTCTATGCATCCATCTACCCTTCATCCTCTTATAATGATTCCTCCTATCATACTATAGTTACCACTTCCATGGGATCCACCACCCATGTCCTACCACCTTTCTCTCCACTAGTATTTTTCTTATCTCCCATCCTTTTATATATGTTCACACCATTGTTACTACTAGCACTATCCTATACAATATGTTCTTCATACCATTCCTCCTTATCCTATGAAAATCTAACCTTATAGTGTAACTTCTCCTTCCATTACCATGTCATTACCTTTCTAGACCTTCCCCTCTTTATACATTCTCCTTTTTATCCTACACTACTCTTACCACTAATATATCCCTATACCTTGGATATACTATTGAAGAAATTTAACTGACTTTCAATATCGCAAAAATTAGACCCATATTTTTAAACGTAAAATGTGTATAATAAAGCACAATCCATGCTTCCTAATTCAACTTCACTAATATCTATCGAATGAACTTAGGTTCATTACAATAAGATAATCATATAGCCATAATTAGTTGTCAAGATAATGGTAAAGTTTTCAATAGCCATATTTATCCTTCCACATGCCACCATTAGACATACACATAAGATTCATTAGGAAAAGTGGATGTGTGGATATGTGGATATGTGTCAAAAAAATGCTTTGATAAGATGTGTGTAAGGAAAAAATGGAGTTCAAGTGTTTGATTTATGTCTATATAATAGGTCATAAACTCTAGGGGAATTATTACCACTTTGCACAATATTGCACCATATATATATATATATATATATATATATATATTCAAAATGAGGCAAAAAATACAATAGGAATAATATGGATATGCAAATTTTATCATTACATTTTTTTCCACTTTAAGATGCATGTGAAGATTTTAAAATAATCATGCATCTCAATTTATGTGGTATTCACAAACATGTATGGAAAGTAAATATTTAGACATCAAAAAACATGAAAAAGTGGTTTGTTGTCTTGTGCACAACACATCCTTTTTCTTTTGAGAAAATTATCTATCACTTTGTAAAATCCTTGCTATGTTGAGATTATTTAATTTTTTCCCTCCATATTTGTAGTCCTTTTTATTTCTAGAAATATAATTTATGACATTTTTTCTTAATAAACAACATATGAATAAATTTTACATGGTTGTAAATTTTACACATGGTTGTATGCAATCTCATATATATAGTACATATGGTTGTGATTACAATGTTTATATTGTGTTTAGATTTGGTTTTATATTATCCTTCCAAAAAAAGTTTGATGTTTATAATATTTTGATTTACCTTTGGATTTTGTAGACACTAAATCTCACATACACTCATATCCATACCATGGTCCCCACCCGAACACCTAACATCCACTTATTAACAAAATTCATGATACCTTAATTCCTACACTTTATCAAAATCAAATTAATTTTTCTTTTCAGACCTAAAACGATCAAGGCCTAAACTAATTAAAATATTTATTGTAAAAATTTCCATAGTAAAGTACAAAATAGAGAAGGGCATGTCAACCCACAAATCATGAAGGTGTAGGGACAAAACCAAGAGACCCATCAAATAGGATTGTAGCAATCATATATAGACAAAATTGATTAAGAAAACCTACCATAAATGAAAAAAAACCTAAAAAGAAGACATATATTACATATTTTTTGAGTGCCCATATATTACATATATATAGCAAAAACTAGCAGAGGGTGAGGGACATGAGTGAGGAGAAACAACATTTCCTTATGTGCCTCCATTGTTTCTCCATACAATAGAGCACCCAATTCTATTTTATGTCCATTGATTGTATTTTCCACTAAAGATTCATCCCATTCTTGCAAGGTTCATTTCAAAGAAATTCAAACACAAAGGAAACTAGAGTTTTCCTTTAAAACTTTGTGTCTAAGCAAACACCCAACAAAATATTTTTCATTATGTAAGTCATCATCCTGAATGGCATTGTTTAGGGAATGGTCCAAAAAGAACTTATAAAACATAATCCACTACAAACTAAGCAACTAAACCATAATTTTGAAGAAGATCCATAGCATTAAACAAAAATAAAGACACTACCTAAGAGAGAGACATTAACTAGAGAGTTTCATATAGAATTTGGTCACCTACGGTCACCCAAATTACTAACTCCACACGCCAGCAATCAATCTTGAAAATTTTCTTCAGCATTTTGAAAAAAAGTCCCAAACTCTAAATGTACTCCCTTTTTGGGATGGGATGAATGCTCTCCTATTGATCAAATCGGCCTCCATTGTTACTCGAGTAGAATAAATTAACCAAATATTTAAATGAATCATTCTCTCACAAATATTGAAATAAATTAAAATAAATCCAAGTATTTAATCTATTATTCCTAGATAATTCAATGAAAATTATGATAAATTAGTTTATATATCAATCAAATTATTTAACATATTTAATCAAATTAGATAAAAATTGAAAATAATTCAATCAATTCATTGATCAAAATAATTAAGAAATTTCATTAAATAAATAAATTAGTTAATTAGGTAATAATAGTAGCCACATTTTAATTGGGTTAAACTCATGATACATGATCAAATCCTAGCAATTTATCCATCATATAAAAAATCTATAAATTGAGATCAAATCCATCATTTTATCGTCTCAATTTTGAGCAAGTATATTTTATCTAGTTGGGCAATAAATGTTTTATCATTTGCAAGATATATCCATTTGTCAATATGTATTTCATTATAATTTTAGTTCATTTTTTGTGTAATTCATCTTTTCACTCTATTAGAGGTGATTTTTTAATTCAATTTGAAGTCTACATTTATTTTCCTCAATGTCTCATTTATTTAAATTCAATGCTTACAAATTGACATGCTTGGTGGGATGCAAACCCACAAATGCTCGGTTACATTTTATATTTTATACTATTAAAGTATTTGATTTATGCTTTATTTGTTATTTAATCTATGTTGATCACATTTTTCTATATCTATCCTCTTCGCCTATCCTTCTCTATGGATATGTTCCACTCATATCTACCACCCTAAGGTGATCCATGTCTCAATCCTTGTCAAGGTCACTCCTCTCTCTACCTATATCCTTTCTCAATGAGCTAGATCTATCACTGCTACTCCCCAAAACACCTACATTTAAATATTAAAAAAATGTTTAATAAATCATACAACATTGATTAAACTAACTAAACAATGAAAGAATTTAATATTATAACACCTTATGAATTATATTGAATGTCCCCACCTTGAAATTTATAGCCATCGATGTCAATCACTTATTCATACTATAGCTTTGTTCTCCAAAACACCTACATTTATATAAAAGTGAATTTTTAAGAAAAATAATATTTAACCTACTTTTAACTCAACAATAATGGATGTATTTCTATCATAAACTCTTCGTACTCATAAAAAAATCATGGCCTAGGTAGAGTATAAAAAATGTTGTTTCCAACCTCATATGTAAATCTAGAGTTAGAGTGTCAAAATTGTTGAATTTCATCCTATGTCTATTAATTAGCTTCTTATTGACTCATGGAAGCCTACTGCTAAAAGCCCAAGTATGATTTTCAATAGGACTTTCTAATCATGATCTTATTGATAGTACTTTTGATAATGTTTTACGATTTAGGCTTAATTCAAGACAAGTTTACCTTAATAATTGAGCCTTTTTAATTATTTAATTTGTTACTAATGATGTTATTAGTCTATGAGCAACTCTTTTATCTTTTTCCTTACTATTATTTACAATAGAATTTAATGCATTAAAAAAAAACTTTAACAATATTATTTCGATCAAACTTTTTGTTTACATGAATCTTTGAAATTTATTTAGTAAAGGTCTCATTTTGTACATCTTTCTAGTAATTGTATAAAAATATGGAATATTTTGGTTAATACATCTTATTGGAAAACCATTCATTGAAATTTTTTGAAGCCCACAACCGAATGGTTTGTGATGACCTCTTGCCTTCAAGAATTTCTATTATACTCATAAATTTCAAACCATTTTGGGGTTCTTGAATGTTTTTAAATTTTAACAAACTCATTACAAAAAGATGGATTTTGAATTTCTTTTTCTTCTTCACATTTAGGTTCTCTCTTATGTAATTTGGAGACACATTGAGTTTCATTGGTTCATGTGAGATATTTATAACAAGTATGCAATGAAGTCAAACTTTATTAGATTTGATTCAAGTAATATGAGATATTTATTTTCTTTCCAATCTATAATTTTTTTATGTTCTTGGCTATATAATTGAGTTCATTTATGTTAACAACTATTAGATTAAATATTTTTATCCCAATTATTTTCAAATGATTTTATACTTTAATCTTTGTATTCTTATTCTTTCTTTCATCATTTCATTTAAAATTTGAACCATTTAAGGATGCTATGTTATAGATTATAGTTGTCTTCCAATTCTTTTTAAATTGTTAATGGTATGAAAATATTATTGATGAGTAGATGAATTATTACAAGTTCTATTTTAGATTTGTATTCTCTTTATCTAGATATATTATTTACCAAAGTCTCATTTCTTTTTTAGGTGTACTGTATATATATATATATATATATATATATAACATGGAAAATGCAAATCATGTTCCACCTGTGCCAGATTCTTTGTTTGAAATACTAGTAATGAGATAAAAAAATTGAGAGATTCATTAGCACAGGGTGCAAACCCGGGATATATAGTGAACCATGCATGTTAATATTGCATAGTCTAGAAAAACTAAAAGATGAACTTGAGAGGACTAGTGCATATTCCCCAGACAGAGTGACTACTATTCTTTCCCGCATGCGGGAAGAAGTACATGGTGACATTCCCCTTAAACAAATACAAGATAGTGTCACGAAAGGAAATGATAAAAAGCCACTTGTTTTCCATTTTATCAAAATGTGCATAAGGTTAGGGGATACCAGGTCTCTAGATGTGTCGATCATGCTATGGTCTCATTGATCTACCCATGATTTCTCATAGCATATGGTCTATACCCAAACAATAACCAGATTCCATTGTATTTAGTTCAGCAGTTGTATGTTGAGTCCATTTGGGCCTTAAAGTTAACTACCTGGACATTCCACCATATGTTTGTCAAGGGCGTGGTAAGATTACTAATAGGCCCACCTATCATCAAGCAGATAGACCACCCCCAATTTTTATGGTATTGGTTGGTGAGAGGTCTCCTGCTCTCACCCCAGCTTTAGCCCCCATAGCAGATGAGGTTGTCGTTGCTTCCCAAAAGGAAGCAATTAACACTATAGGTGACATTACGGCTGCCACCACTAGGATATCTAATGATCATGAGTCGATTATTTGATATCCATACATTCCCGATCCACACCATTTTCAACACAATGGACCACCATGGATCCTTTTACAGTGGCTGGCATCCCTACTCCTACATAGCTTGATGCACTTATAGGAGATATGTCACGCATGAGTCTGCATTGTTTGGTTGAGGACCTGTTGGAGGCATATGCCCACATTGCATCAGACAATGGGATCATTATAGAGCATGTTAGAGATCATTTGAGATGCATAGGTCATTTAGTTCCAGGATCCCATCACTCTCAGCCGAGCACTAGTGCGCATCAGGATCCACCTATAGTTCATCACGGTAGTTACTGAGACTATGGGTTTTGCTAATATGTTGGTAGTTCCCTAGTTCATCATCGCCGTCTGCCATCTCACCTTCATAGTCCTCTACACTCATCATTTCTAGCACGACATGGGATAGATCAAATGGATGAAGATGTTGAATCGTCATTTGACCATTTCGTGGATATGGTGGAGGCGACCATTTTAGAGGACTTAGGTCATCTGATGTCAGATGATGTGCATGTATGTGTGCATGTGCGTATTTTCAATTCTTTTTCATTATTTTTTAAAATTTCTTTTTAACTATATATTCATGTAAGTTGATATATGTGTATAGATATTGTTACAGGTGGACATACCTCATATCATTCCTAGCCTTGGTCCAGATCATGTGCATGATCGATGTGACTCTGTGGATGAATATGCTATCAGTGGACATGTGAGTTTTACATTTTTATATAATCACACGTGTATATGTACATGCAATATATTTATGTATGCATAGATCTAGATTGATATTTAAAAATACAAGTTCATTTTAAAATAACTTTCATAAAATTTATTTAATATAAATTATAAGTATTTAACACATCTTGTACACAATTTTATTTGCAAGGATCAACACATCCATCAGAGCAAGACCGTTCTCATTTAGATGGCCATTCGACTAGGAGTAGACATTCCTACCATATTGAGCCATGCATTCTAGATTATATAGGATCTTTACCTACATGCTCTGTTTGATTATATGATGATCTTTAATAGTATTTTGATATTTGATGATCTAACTTACACTTGCTTATATGATATACACATACATTTGCTTATTTTGATCTTTAGTATTGACATTTGATGATGTTGTAATTTACATTTTCTTTTATGATATGTACACATATATTTTCTTATATGATATATACATACATTTTCCTCTTTGCTTATAATATGTGTTATGTTTATATGTATTGAATCCCTTTACATATATGTACATGTGTTTGCTTATGGTTTAAACATGTTTACACGTAATATATGTATGCATTTGCTTTAAATATTCAATATACATACATGTTTTCTTATTTTATGATCTCTTACAGCTTACATTTCCTTATATTCAATATACATTTGATCTCTAGTAGAATTTTAGGGAAATCAATGCCACTTTATAATTAAGTTCATTCATGTTGATCACAATAAATATTTAAAAAAAAATGACTTAAGCAACATGAACCATTGAAGTTGAGAACAAGATATACTATTTTTGACAAGTAACTGAAATTCAATTCAAATATAATTTTAGAAAATTCAATTCAAATTATATTGAGCTATTATGCGTTTTTTTTACAAGTAGCTTGAAATTCAATTCAAATATAATTAGAAAATTTAATTCAAATTATACCTCTATTATACAATTTTGACAACTAGCGAAATTCAATTCCAAATATAATTACAAGAAAATTCAATTCAAATTATACCTCTAATATTTATACATTTTTTGACCTTTAACAAAATTCTAAAAATTACTAGATATGTTGTGCATACCTGAATGAATTAAATAACAACAAAATCCACAATGGAAATAACTTGTTTTCTACTTGATTCATTTAAACTGGGATCCTAGTTATTCCATGTACATGAATAATTTTTGATTCCTTGGAGGTATGATTTTGAAGTTTTTGCACATTTTATCAAGGAGGCAAATATTGGAGCTCGACAACTTTTCATTTTTATCAATCAAGGAAAATTTTGGAGGAGAATTTAACTAATTTGGTAGAGGGCTTTTTTAGAGTCATCTTTAAGTTGAAGAAGAAAATGGGACAAGAAAGAAAAAGAAAAAATGCATCTCAATGAAAATTGTCAAAAGAAGAACAAAAGAGGCATGATCAAAACTTAGAAAATTATCATAGAAAGAAACAAGGTACATGCTTGTTTCTTCTCTCTCTCACTCTCAAGTGTGTGTTTAGGAATTTTACTTTGAAGGTTTCTAACCATCATTGCACTTGAATGACTATAATTACTTTTAAATATCCTCAAGTCATCTTGGTCATGCAAGTTGCAATGTTTATATGATCCTTGACTCCAATTCCTTAAGCCAATTATTTTTGTTTCAATATTTGTGTTTTGTGTCTTTCATCTTTTATTTTCATCACTTCAATGTTCTCAAATTATTTTTATGTTTTATGCTCTAAGGATTCCTCAAGCTGGAGTCGAGCCAAATCTAGATATTGGATCAAACGAATCTGTTGAAGAACACATGGACCTTGAAGTTAGGGAGGAGACCCAAGTTCAAACAATGCTTGTTGGAGAGGGGTCAAGATCAATTCCTTCTACTGGTATGGATGAGCATATAAAACTAGCACAAAATTCTCTCACTTATAGCTCATCATGTTTTATCAATTTGTTTGCTTGCATACATAAACTTCATTTATATATTTAACATCATCTCTCACTTTTGTTTGCAAAATATTTTGTGACACATGTGTAGGAAGGGCTCAACAAGCAGGAAGTTTTTCATGCTCAGAATTAGGAGCCAAATCTAGACATTGGATCAAATGAATCCACTCAAGAATGCATGGTCCTTGAGATGGGAGGGAGGCACAAGTTGAGCAATGCATGTTCGGAGAGGAGTCCGGGGATCACTTCCTCCCTCTTTGGTATGGATGAGCATATATAAAACTAGGCGAGAAGGTGAAACAAATTTCTTATAGAAATTTAGATCATTTACTTGAAATGGATATGGAGAAAACTCAAATATTATGCCAACCAACCTTATAATAAGAGAAAGAGGTCAATGACTAAATGTAAAATGGAATGATCAATCATCATTTCAATCATCTTGATACACTTGAAAAAACCCAATTGTTATCACGTTTACTTCTTTGTGATGAGCTCAAAGAGTCATTACAATTGTTGGGTGTCCATTCATCATCAAATAAGAAGAAACACATGGGATTACAAAAGGATATTATTCAAAATGTTAAAAAGGGTTTAGATTCCATTGGGAAAGGATCTCGAACTGTGGATAAGGCCACTACAAGAAGGGTGATGTTGACATCTATTGTACATCAAGATATGGCAAGAAAAAGAAAAATGTCAACACTTTCAACTGAAATTGGTTATAGTAGAACCACATTGATAAAATATGAGAAAAAGAATTTTTTTGGATGAGAGTTTAGAAGGCAATTGGGAAGTGTGTGTGAGTTCCCCGATACAGCCGAGGATTGAAGATGTTGTTAGGAACTTGGTCACCATGTTTTGGCATGATCAGGACTAGTCCATCATCAAATACTAGAGATGTTATGAGATACAGGATTGGATCTAGTATTTATGAAAATCATATCAAACATTGGCTAGACATAACACAATTTGAGATGTATATGAACTTTTGTAATGCATATCCTCATATAAAGATTGGGCAAACAATGTTTCAAAGGTTAAATCCATATTATGTGAAGATAAACAAGTTTTTTGAAACTTGTTGTTGTCGTTATCACATTGAATTTGATCTCTACTATCAGGTGTTTTGAAAGATGAGAGAAGAAAGATGTAGGTTTCAAAATGCACCTCCTAAATAGGCAAGTTTGTTCATAAAGTCTATATTATGTGATCATGAAAATGGACCTCAAATAAATTGCATAAAAGGAATTTGTGAGACATGTGGAAATTTGGCTAAATTTCCTTCAAGAATTGAGGATATTGACCTAACAAAGATAGTAAATTTCAAGAGGTAAGTAC
>VDFB02224681.1:0-13578 GCA_007258455.2 Sequoia sempervirens
AATTGGAAATTGACATCCTCACTTGTCGTGGATTTAAAACAATCAATTCATAACATATTTGCAATAAGCGATGAAAAATATGATCATAAAACTAGAGGGAATTGCTCATCACTACTATAATTATAAGAGGTCATAAATCATTAGCGATAAGTGATCCCTTCATAGTACTAAGAACCTCACTCATCGTTATTTACAATTTGAAATTAAAGGAGCTATTTGTGATGAGCGATATATCAAAGAGATATCACCTCATTTCCCGTCGCTGACTTAAAACATACATTGCAAAAGAAATCAACGATGAGTGGTAAAGACAAAAGGCTGATTGAACTTAATTGAAAACCTTTAGGCACATGCTCATAAGTTGTTTTAATGGAGGGGAATTCCTAGGATAGTACAATGGATAGGAAAAGACTTAAATAAACCCCAAAACCATTATAACAAAAGTATCTGGACTATGATTAGGGAACTAGTTGCCAAAAAATAAAAGTAGATGCAAAACATTTTAACAGTGACCATCAACAAGCAATAGGGAGTCAACAACAAAATATAACATTGAAGTGCTTTTAAGAAGATGAATCCTAAAACCTCGTAAATGCAACAAGGGTTTGAGATGGGACATGAAAATTAAAGTTCCATCAAAGTCTTTGTGCTATTTCCTTTGATCTGAACTCTGTTAAGAACATAAATGGCAGTTTGTATCACCTCTCTCCAATACACATTTGGTACATTTGATTCTTTCATCATGGTTCTTGTAGCTTCCTATAATGTACGATTTTCCCTCTCAACTACTCCATTCTACTGAGGGGTTCTCAGAGTAGAGAAGTGTCTTTTTATGTCATGCTCTTCACAAGATGCACTAAATTCACTAGAAGTGAATTCTCCACCACTATCATATCTCAAACATTTGATTCTTAGGTTCACTTTATTTTCCACTCTTGTTTTGAACACTTTAAACCTATATCCAGAGCCTAAGTATTCTCTCTAAGAAAACCAACCCATGTCATTTGAGAATAGTCATCAATAAGGAGCATGCAATACTTGTCACAATTTAGGCTTCCTATCCTATTCAGACTATAGAGATTTGTATGAATTAATTCCAGCATTCTGGTAGTAGATTGCTCTTTTCCCTTAAAACTGCTTCTTGTCTATTTCCCTAATTGACAACTTCTACAAATAGTATTAGCAGGCCTTGTGATTTTAGGCAGACCTCAAAAAACATCTCTTGAACTGATTCTAACCAAATTATCAAAGTTTACATGTCCCATTCTCTAGTGCCATAACCAACTTTCATTGACTTGAGATACAAGGAACTGACCATCCACACCCTTAAGCTAATAAATGTTTCCATGAGTTCTCCTTCCTGCAACAACCATATCTTCAGAACTTTATCTAATCTCCCAGGTATTATTCTGAAACACAAGTTTAAAACCTTTGCTACACATTTTTCCAACACTCAAAAGGTTATGACTTAAGCCCTTTACATCTAGTATACATCATCAATGTTGTGTATTCCATCAAAACTAATTATACCTTTCCCAACAATCTTTGCTCCTGAATCATGACCAAACATGACCAAACCACCATCATACTTTTTGAGTTTAGTAAACTTACTTTTATCTCTGGTCATCTGATTATAGCATCTACTATCAATCACCCAGTAGTCTTCATCCTATCTCACATGAAAGGTGGTGACCAAAATACCTTCCATCTCCTTCTTTTTGTTCTTTGAAGCATACTTTCTTGCACATTTTTTAGGGTTACTAGACACATATTTATTGTCCAAAGCTAAAAACAAGCATTCACTATCATCACCCCCATAATTAGATTCATCATCATAGATTTCAACTTCTTCTTTAACATAATACAACTTCTTATATTTCTTATCCTTTCTATCCTTATCTTTATAATCCTTGTTCTTCTTATGTAAAACTCTATTTGGACATCTTGAAGCATAATGACCAATATTACCACAACTGAAACATTTAAAGAGAAACATACCTTTATGCTTATTGGTACCTTTCTTCAACTTCCTGATAAAATTTGCTTCCAATTCATCAAAACCATCACTATCCAGATCATTCTCAATCTTTGTTGCTTTAAATGCAATTTTTGTCTTTTCCTCCTTTCCAAACTTTCTCATCTCAAATTTTTTCAAGGTGCCAAATAATTATTCTTTAGTATATTTCTCAAGATCATACATCTCTTCAATAACTGACTTATCACTGTAACACTCAGGTAGGGTTATTAAAATCTTCTCAATTATATCTTCATTAGTTAGTTTTCCCCCTTGATTCTTAACTTCATTTGCTATAGCTTCAACCCTCTGGAAATAGATTGCAAAATATTCCCCTTCTTCCATTTTCAAATTCTCATATCTACGCTTTGTTGTCAGCTTCTTTGTCAAGTTTACTCTTTCATTTCCTTCACACAGTTCTTCTAACTTCTTCGAAACTTCATTTGTAGTCTCCAAAGAAAGAACCTTACTTCACTCAATTTTAGATAGAGCACTGAAGATAGCATACCCTGCTTTTTCATTCTCCATATAAGCAGAAACCTCATCTGCAATAGTAAGACCACTCGTCGGAGAAACATACTTCATCTTAACAACCTTCTAGGTCTTGTAACTAAGAGAGATAATATATCCTCTCATCTGCACTTTCTAGTCACTGTAATCATATCCATCGAACATAGGGATCACAAACTTATGTGCCATCGGATCTTCCTCAAGCAAGTAAGCTCTATACCAAGGAACCAAAGCTCTTATACCAATTGTTAAAAGGTGCAGGACAACTGAGAGGGGGGTGAATCAGTTGTAACCAAATTCAAGAACAAAACTTCAACACTTATCAATTTCACAATCACACTATTCTGTTATTAAGTATGAACATGAAATGCAGATAACAAAAAGTAAGATCAACACAATGAACACCAGATTTTATGTGGAAAACTCAAAGAGGGAAAAATCATGATGAGGATTAACTCACAATATAAAGTGATAGAAAAATTGAATACAGGAGGCTCACTGCCCAAATACAAAGGCTCACTACCTACAAAAGGACTCACTATCCAACAAGAAGGATCACGGCTTATAGATACAAAAGATAACAGAAAGATCCACCACAACAATTTACACACATTCACAACCTTGAATAGAAGATTGCAAAAACCTTCAAGTCGCTACTTTCAAGAATCTAACACAATAAAGTATTGTCACCTCAACTCACTTTCACACACTTTTCCTCTTCACTTGTGGCTTACTTCATTACTTGTGTATAGTTTAATCCTATGCATCTCAACTTGCATTTATACAATCTTCAACCTTAGAAACTTTCTCCAAGGTCGGCCACATATGCTTCATTTCATAAATTCAAATTAGGTCATCAGCTCAACATTCCCGCGGTGGAAAGGAATGAGAGTGGACCAATTAAACACTTAATCAAGAGAAAAAATAATGTCTCAAATCAACCACATGCTTCCTTAGTTAAATTTTAATTCTTCATATGAAGTGTAAACACCAAGTCAACCAAACCTAATGAAAACACAAATGAACATTGAAGTACACACTTCCCAACAAGAAGATAACACACAGATGATGCAACACGCTTCATTATGCATGAGAACACTTCTCAGGTTCCTTCAGATACATCTACAGCAAGTGTAACAACCTTCAAACATCAAGAAATCCTTCCATTGAAGTCCATCCAAACTGTGCAAACACATACAACAACTCTGAAACTCAACTTTTGGATCACCAAACCATAAACATCTTTGCCAGAACCCAAAGAACACCATTACAAGATATATTCTAGATCCACAAGATCTGAAATAAAACAGTAGAGGACTATGGAGCAAGAATATTTCTCCCAGTCCACATACAAGTAACTTTGCCAAACCAATTCACACACTGGTGAACACAACTTTCACACTCCATCAAACCAGAAGCTACAAATCAAGAAATATCACCATCATATCATTAGCAAAAACCCTTCAAATCCACACAAGCATAGGATCAACACAGAAGAAATGTGAAGCACATACCAGAGCACATTTTGAACCCATACATAACTCTGATTTCATTCTTTATTAATTTTCTCAAAAGCACTTGGAAACTCATCATTTCAGCACATCTGCAACATCATAAGGATAGATCCATGTACTCACAACATCTCAACAACATCGTATACATGCACAATTTGCAACATACTAAACTATTGACATTAATGACAACACCACCAAACTTGCTCATACTTGCAACAGTTATCTCATTGCAAGGAGAGATTGTTAAACTATATAGATTGCTAAACACATTCTTAAGCTGATATTAAGATTAAAATTTTATAATTTTAAAACACTTACAACTGATATTATTTAAATTTCAAAATTTGAATGTTTTCAAAAATAGCTAAACCCTAGGTTGTAATTGATACACATTTTTGTCAAAAAATAAATAGAGCCGAAAGAAACAGTAACATACCTATTTAAAATGGTGTCAAAAATACACCAAACAATCAATCAAATGGTCAACCTTATAGCCAAACACTCTACAGGCCACAAGAATTATCTTCTCAACTTAAAGTCAATCAACAATTGATAAATAATAGTAATAATCATTTAACAATGGAGTGCTCAGGTGGGAAAGTAAGCAGTCGAAGCAGTTCAAATTCTGCACAGGCGGGAGAGGAAGATTTGGATGAAGATGATGATGGTGGGAGGAATCTTGTTGCTGGGGTCTGCCTTGTTCGTGGTGGGCTGGCTTCAGGGTTTTCTGGTGGGATGAGGAAGGCTTTGGTTGTTTTCCGGTGCCTTTCTCTCTCTCTGAGGTTGGCTGGGCATCCATGGGAAGCTTGGACCGTGGTTGAGGCTAGTTCTACTCCTGACGTCAGTTCTATTATGGTGGTTTGTGTGCCTTCTTTTGAGGGGTGGTCTCTTTCTCCTCTTTGGTGGGTGGACCTTCCTCCTCTGTTTGTGTCAGCGGTTTATAGATGGGTCGACTTCTTTTTTAATCTTGGACCCCCGCCTTCTTCTGATCTTCTTTTATTTCTTGGGAGTTGGGAAGCTTCCTATTTTTCTATGGGACTGTGTGGTGGATGGCATTGCCCTGACTGGGTGAGCTTCAAAACTGTGTATTTTAGGGCTTTTTTTGCCATCGTTTTCTCTCAATCTAAGTCACAGAATTCTGGTAGTTTCTCAGCTCCTCTTTGGCCCCTGTTTTCATCTGGTTTCCTTTTTCTATGTGGGGGTGTTGTTGTTGGTGTTTTTTTTGCAAGGTTATCTTATCTGTGGAATGCTTTGTTTGCCTCTGCTTTTGCTTTGTCCCTTTGGTAGGAAAATGATGGTTTTGTTGTTTCTTGTCTCTCCTTGTTCCCTAAAGCTTTTTTTGTTTTTCTGGGAGAGGTGTGTCTGCCTTGGAGTCCTTCGGGGCCTCTTTGGGGTGTTTTCTTTTTTAGAATGGGGTATGTGTTTCTCTTTTTACTATTTGTGACCTCTGGTTATTGTTGTGGTGGGGGTATTTTTGTCCCTCGCCTTCTCAGTTCCATGGCTTGGATTTTCAGGTCTCTTTTGGTGCATCCTTGAGTTTTTCTGGTCTTTCCTATGGAGGTGGTCCTATCTTCTATTGAGTGGGAGATGGTGGAGGCCGAAAGTGACTTTTCTCCTATAGAGGTGGAGTGGGATGTTGCTAGTTGTGCTTGGAAAGGCTGTTGGGGGGCTATTGAAGCCCTGTTTTATGGTGGTCTGGGTTTTGATGAGGACCTACATGCTGTGTTCTTTTCTTTATATCTTCTATGGAGGTGGAGATTTTGATTAGGAAGCAAATCTTTGTGTTATTCAATCCCAAGGTTTTTGAATGTTGCAGCTATGAGAAGTTTGGAGTTCTTTCCTTTAGAGGTGGAGAGAATATATATCTTTTAAAGGATATTGCTGGTGCTCTGTACTCCTGTGTTTACCTGTCATATAAAGATGGTAGGAGTGGGTTGTTGGACTCTGCTACTTTGGCTGGTGGAGCTCTGATCATGATTTATATTGTGAAAAGTTGCATATTTGTGTTTAAGGTCCCTATCAAAACCTTGTGTTATGGGCTGTTGGTCTTGTCTATAACTTTTGAGTGTAGTGGGTTGTTGGTCCCGTCAAAACCAACAATGCCAAGATTTATGTGATTTCTTGGTTGTTTTTCTGGGCAACTTGCTGGCTTGTGGTAGGTTGCTGGAGTTTTTTCATCCCTACCAGTGAGCTGCTGGATGTTTTTGTTTCTATCTTTGAGCAGCCTATTCTCCTTGGAGTGGGCTTCGGGTCCACTTAAGACTTGATGGTTTCGGGTCCATTCAAAACCTGTTGTACACGGTTTCGAGTCCATTCAAAACCTATTTTTCCTTTTTCAAAAACAATTGATAAAATGAGAATAAAATCCATGACCAAATCTTATATATCTCCACCAAACTCCACCATTAATGATCCCTTGTACTAATCAGGGTGACAACCACTTAGAATTAATTACCCACGACATTAGATTAATTAAAAATTTTGATAGGGAGATGGCCATGTGAGAAAATCAATAAGTAATGGATATATCCTTATGCGAGTCAAATCTCTACAATAGACCATAACCTACAAGAATTTGAAAATGTTTCATGTTTTTGAATGGTTGGGGAATTTGTAGGAAAGATAACTCATCTAGATGAACACAAAAACTCTGGAATTCTATAATAAACTTAAAAGTTGAACTTTAAACCCCTCATGTGACCAAAATGCTAAATGGCCAAACTCTATTTGAACTCTAGGACCAAGACCTACAAACTTTGTAAGGAAAACACACTAAATCCTAAAAACCAAAACTACGAATATAGAACCTACACAAACCAACAAAATGAAAAAAAAATGACAAAAGGGGGATACTCATTTTCAATAGGGTGTGTGCGCAAGACACAACAAATACTAGCTCACTTATTCAAAGTCTCATCACAATCAAGAGATATCCTATAGAGTGCTTGCGTGATTTGATAAAGCATGGAAAAGGCTCTCAGTTAGTGTTAGACCACCTCTAGGTTTTGCATTTTTGTAGTTTTTAGAGCTTTAGATTATAAAATTATTATCATGATACCAGTTGTGAGGAGAAACCTTCCACAATCATATAATCTAGCTATTAGAGTTAAAATGAACTTCAAACATGTTGATAAATTGTCTCATTTTCCTTGAAAACCATTTATTTTTTAAGAGAATATCCCTTCTCAAGTTATCATATATGAGAAAATAAAAATTCATATATCTCCATGTAATCAACATATAGAAGAACCCTTTCTTCCTTCACAAAAAAATGATTCAAAATTATTCTTCAAGAGCTTTTATCATAGATGATATAAAGGGTGATTGCATTGATTTATTTAATGAGCTCCCACAATTTATACAAGAGGATAGGGTATATAAAAGTATAAAAATGGTTGATTATAAAAGAGCACAATTGAGGTATGTGGGATTGACAAAGAAAAGATGGAAGCATTCTCCCTGTAAAATAAAATCATCAATTGCAATCAAGACCACCTTGCCATAGCATATTAGAGGTTATTTGTAGCAATGAAGAGTTGCATGTGGATAGTAATCACGATGGGCTCTTCTTTCAAGTGTCATCACTACCTCATCAACTCTTTATGGATAGTAGTTAGGTACCACCTCTATTCAATCTTAGTTAGATTGATTGTTAGGCTGAGTTAACCCACTTCATACTTTGGAGCAATCAAGAGTTAAATTCATGACCTCTAGGAATCATCTCCTTGATTCATGCATCCTAGAGGCCTCTATACGTGTATCCACTCCCTTATAATTAATAACTTTTCATCCTCAATATTGAGTTATAGCTAATACTTGTATTATTCATAATTTGTTATTAACATCTAACTTTTTGTAACATTTTCATTAACCTAAGCCTAAACGGGTAGTGGAGTTGGCTTGGGCTGTGGGTTTTCTCCCCATAGGTCTGGAGTTCGACTCTAAAGCCTAGGTTTGCCCGATGCACATGGTTTTGTGGGCTATTGTATGCATCTGCAGGGAACTTATCAGATCACTGAAAAACAATATTTTCATTCTTCTAAATTTAAATTTATGTTTTAATTTTCATTAAACAAATGCCTATTTTATCATTTATATAGAATAATATTATATATATTTGAAAATAGGTGTTTTCTATTTCAGGTGTAATATCAATAATACAATATCAATTCGGTAGAAGCAACCATAAGTAGATGAAAGCCTCCACAAGTCTCTCCACCTCTCTCATCACAACCAATTCTCTTTCCACTTCATATGAGGGCATTGTGCCTGTTGTAATCTCTGATGTGTACCAATCTGAAGGGATTCTTAACCATGTCGTGTCCCAAACTAAAGGGATTGGGATTTCCGTTATGCTTGCTCTCACCACCTATGTTCTGCTTATTCTCAAGCTCCTCGTTTCGCTTATTGCCAACTCCTCTATTGTGTCATGAATGGAAGAGAATACTGAATGGGATGCGCCTACTCCAAATTTCTTTGTTGTGTGCCACCTGGAACCTTGTGAGAATAGAGCTATCCATAACCACTTACCCTTCTCCACCTCCATTGAAGACATTATTATATTGTCACCCAATATCTGCAATTCTATTTTTGGAGATTCACAATTTACAACAAAGCACACCAGAATTCCATGGGGATTGGAATTGATATTCTGTATAGCATCCCAGTCAGTGATAGAGTGATTCGGAAAGACACAGTTTACAAGTGACCCGGCGTCAAGGACTGCTCGGGTACATATTATAATTTTGTTTGGACATTTCTCAATATTCCATGCACAACGTTCAGTCAGTGCATGATCAATTGAAAATAATTAGAATCCACATACCACTGATGCCAAAACTCTTTTAAAATGAGCTGAGGAGGATAAAATTTTCTCACTACTTAGTAGCCTGAAGCCTGAGTATGAATACATAAGGAGCAACCTTCTGATGGATGCCACATTACCTACCCTTGCTGGTGTTTGCGCTACTATTTAGCGAGAGGAAATTCGGAGAAAGACTATGAGCTAAGAATCGAAAACTTCAACTGAGAAGATTGAATCTAATGTCCTTTTGGCTGAAAAAGGATGATAAAAGAAAGCCTCAATTTTTTGACAAAAACAGGAATGTTTCTCGCTACAAGGGTAAGAAGGAACTCTATCAATGTGATCACTGCAAGAAAATTGGGCATACCAAGGATCGTTGTTGGGAATTACATCCACATCTCAAATCTGAATATAAGGGTCGGAAGGATCATGCTGTTGTAGCCGAGACACCTTTTTCAATCAATCAGTTGGGTCATCTTCTTCAACAACTCAATAAGACTATCTCTTCTGGCAACAGTCAATCCACTTCCACTCATGTGTCAGGTAAACTTCATGCTTATCTTACTTTCCATTCCAAAATTAATTCTTGGATTATTGATTCCAGAGCTACTGATCATATGGCCAATAGTCCTTCTTCAGTAATCAATTTTATTCCGAAAACTGATAAGCATGACATTTTTGTTGCAAATGGAACTACTGTTCCTGCCTTAGGAAGTGGTAAAATTAGTTTCTTTTCTCATAGTGCTTCATCTAATGCTCTGGTTGTTCCATCCTTTCCTGTTCAACTTATGTCTGTTGGAAAAATTACTAATTCTTTAAATTGTGATGTCATTTTTTCTCCAAAATATGTCATCTTTCAGGATTGAAAGTCGAAGAAGATGATTGGTAAATGAACATACTCACATGGACTTTATTTTCTAAACTCCCTCAATAAGGCATGTCATGCCAGTGGTGTAATTGAAAGTCACACTTTACATAAACGGCTTGGACATCCAGGTAAGTGCACCAAGATGGTCGCACTTTTGTGGCCACAAAAGTGAAAAATGAGACAAAACGTGTTCGCGTTATAACGCGAGCGCGTTTTGTCTTTTTAAAAGCAAAAAAAAAAGTAACATTCTTCATTTCTGTTTTTACTGTTTTCTATTTCTGCCCGCGGCCAAGAACCCTGCACTACGCGCTCGCGTTGTTGAGGAGGTGACTACTTCACACTTGATCAACTTGAATTCAATTTTCTTCACAAATATGGCACCCCGACGACGAAAAGATGCAAGAGGTAAGTTTTGTTTGGTATTTGTAATGAATTTTTTTTGTTTTAAATTGATTTTGTTTGTTTTAGTTTAGAAATGAATGATTTTTTTTAATTTGTAGGAAATCCTCAACAAGAGGAGGAAAATCCTCAACCAAATCAACCTCAACAAAATCAACCTCAACAACAAAATCAACCTACCCCACCATTCTCTCAATACCCTCCTGGCACTCAAGAAAATTTGAGGAGTGAAATTGAAAACAATAAAAAAGAAGTTGAGGATCTTATTAGTAGGTTGAGTGATCAAAATTCTTCAACCACAGAAAGGATACATCTAGCAGATTCATTGAAGGATTTGTTAAAAAATGTGGATGCAATTACCCAACAAATATCTGGATGGCAAAATAGGAGGCAAACATCAAGGGCATATTATGCAGATAAATTATCATATAAACAAGTTAAAGATTTAAAGATTACTAAAGGTGATTTGTGCTCTCTATTCACTGACCCTAGAACAAATCAAAATCTCACCCTCAATGCAAAGAGGTTTCCTATCCATTGGTGCCACCACCTAGAGATTAGGAACCGTTTTTATGACAGATGGTATATGGTCTTTGATTACCCACCGTGCAATAACTGTGAAGTCCCCCAATATTTTCTTAGGAAATTATACTATGAGTTTGTATTGAACCAAATCCTGAATTATTTTGATATGAGGGAGTTTCAGGGGAGTGGTGGGGGTCCATGCGGGATAGGCTGGTGCCGCAGCCCGGATCCTACGGCGAGCGACCTCGCTAGGCGCCTCGTGGCGGTGCGATGCGGTAGTTACGGGAGAGTGCTGATGTAGAGACTTTGCGGCGATCACATCACTGACTTGGAGTGTCATCCACCACACACTAGCTTGTTATGCGGCGCCAATCCGGGGAGTCTTGGGTGGTGGCCTTGAGGGCCATGTGTGTCGATCTTCGCGAACCCTTGTTGGTATGACCCTACGGCCCTCGGGGAGGGTGCTGCAGGATCCATATGCTTCTCACAGCGGTGATCATTATGCATCTATGGGGGATGGAGGAGGGCGGTGACATTCTGCATGATGCATATGGTATTGGCGATTCGGGTAAAATTGAGCGTGTTCAAATGAATTTAGTTTATTAAATTTTAATTGTCCGAATGCAAGATTAACTTAATTTAGTTTTATTATTTTTAATAAAATTGTAGGATCCTGATGTTGACCTGGGTACCACCGATCAATCTACTTATTTCTATAGTACACCTATGGGTGGGGTATGTAACTAGTAAACAATTATAAATTTATTACATGTTAATAGCATTTTTTTATGAATGGTATTTTAATATGTGAGTTTGGATGTTGAGCAAGGTGTTGTTCGGAGGTTTCAAAAAGGAAACACCTGCAGTGCAAAGTAGATTTGATCAAACTTTTCCGAGGTAATATAGAATAAATAGAACTTAAAGTTAATGAATTCTAAGTTTAATCTAAATTTGTGTATATATAGTCATAAGAGTATATGGGTTCACTAGGTTATTATTTGAAATCTTTTAAGAATGGTCCTACCATGATTGTTTGTCTTAAAATTCCTACACTAGCAAGCTATATATAATAAAAATTTAACATGGAACTGACAAAGGTAGAGCTACATTCTATCCATCCTATATAATTTTTTGTGATGTCAACGTAACCAAGAATAAGATGATGGATGTCCTACATGATGTCAATGTAACCAAAAATAAAATTTCTATCCTCGACCTTATCTATCAGCCAAGACTCCTTCAATATCTCCTAGACGCTTGGAGATGCTTAAGACTAGGTCAAAATACCCTATATTCTCTTCATTTTGTTTGCATAGCTCATCAAGTTTCCCTATATGTTCTCCTAACTAATCATGATTGCATGGAAAGAAGTTATAATTACTCATTAAACTCTCAACTATTGGAGCCTCCTCCAAACTTTCCCATAGGGCCATTTGGAAAATGCTTAGAAATGATTAAATTCCCTAATAGAGATTATTGGAGATCTTTTAGGAAAAACATTTGACACTAATTTGATCCATTGAATTCTTCTTCATTCTTATATATTCCTCAAATATGCAACGCAATACCCTATCATGCTAAATCTACTACATTCATGTCCTTGTTAGCTAGCATGTAGGTGGTATAGTATGGTCCATGAATTTTTGTCTTCTTTTTTCATTTTTCTATACAGTCCTCTTTTATCTCACTACTAAGTCCTCACATAAAAAGAAAAGAAAAACATTACTTCTTTTTCTCATCTAAGGCCCCTAAGGTTTTAAACCCCTTAGATGCAAGGATTCAAAGCACATCAACCATGTGGTACAAATGACTAAATCCCAAAGAAAATTTGTAGCAATGAAAGAGTTTGGAAAGGTAGAGAGAGCTACACTGGTGACTCAAGAGAAACTTCAGCTTTCAAAAACAAAGCCAATTAGGCTAGCAGACATGTGGATCAGGACAACATTTGGTGGAAGAGGAAGAAAGATGACTAGAAGTCTAGAGGCCCACCATACTGGATTTTGATATTCAACCATGAGAGCAAAAGAGAGTTGATATCATGTATCAAAACATTAAGCATGCATTCTTTGACCAATGGATAAGGAGATGATTTTTTTCTTCATTTCATTTTGCATAACCATATCACGGTGGGAACCATGAAGACCAAGGATGTCGGTTTATGTGGAGGTAATGGATGTGAATTCCAAACTTTAGGAGAACCAAGAAGGTCCGATATGATCTTGATGAATGATAGAAGAGGGGTTGGTGGAGACAAACCCGAGGGCACCCTAGTCATGAGTAGGGACCTATAGGTTAGATTGGTGAAGCAAAGCACCAAGGAGGTCTTACAAGGAAGGCCTAGAGCAGGTACATACAAGGAAAGGCTCCTTCCTGCCTGCTCCTCTTCCTCTATTTGAACCTCCTTGAGGTCCTCTACCCCGGTTATTTCCACCTCTTGTAGATGTTTCACCTCCATGCTCTATGAGTTTTGACTCTCCTTGGTTTCTTTGGTCATTGCCTCTACCTTGGTAGCCACCATGTTGTCCTCTTTGATCTCTTCCTTTTCCTTTGCCCTTAGAAGTCTGATCTTGCTTCCTCTTACTCCTCTCTTCAATATTTAATGCCAATTGATAACATTGGTTCACTGTTTTGGGGCTTAAGAGAACCATCTCCTCTTGAATGTTCCACTTGAAACCATTGAGATACCTTGCCATCTTGATACTTTCATCCTCTGTGACATTGGACCTCATGCAAAGTCTTTGAAACTCCTCAGTATAGGAACTCATCTCCTGATCTCTTTGCCTCAAACTCTGTCTCCTCTTATGCAATTGAATTTCATAGTCTTTAGGTAGGTATGCTTCTTTCACCTTGACAACCATTCCCTTCCAAGTAGAGATAGGTTGCTTTCCTTCCTTCTCCCTCTCTATCTAAATGAATTTCCACGAAGTTAAGGTAGAACCTCTTA
>VDFB02224683.1:0-19805 GCA_007258455.2 Sequoia sempervirens
CCTCCTTATGAACAAATCCTATGACTTGGACATGCTAAAAGGCATTAACCAAAATATTGGGACACTAAATCCCTCATGATGCTTCAATTCATTCTCATTCACACACATCTTCTAGATTTCTTTACTCCCACTCCCAATCCCCCCTAATCTATACTCATACACCCACTTCTTCCCTTCCCCACTATCACTTTAGTAGCCCTTACCCTTCATACATCATACACTTCTCTAGTCCTAAATAGACCAATAGTCACCCATTAGGTGGAAAACATTGATGACCTATCACTTGAACGTTAGATGAATCTAAATTCATGCCTAAAGTGTAGCAACTCCTTAAGATCACTAGGTAGATGCTTACTTAGAAACATAAGGATATAATTCATTGTGAAAGAGATCATTTCTTAATAGGGTAGTTAGCACAAAACATACCTAATCATTCTTTTACATTTGAGATAAATTCACTAGTGGTACACAACATAAATGAAAGCAATATAGACTACTATTTAGACTACTTGTAACACAGATGATACTGTTTGGTTCAATGAGGATTAGAAGGAGCTAAAAGGAGAACTCTCAAAGAGCTAGAAATATTTTTAGAGTGCACAATTTTTACCTTGACCCAAGTGGATATTTGTAGGATTTTTCTTGTTCCATTCACACATGCCCATGTGCATAAATTCCCTTTTTTGCCCTTTGTTTGTCCTTCCCATTCATCTCTTCCCTTTTTTTCCCTATGAAATTCTTGTCAAACTTATAAAAATCCTAAGGAAAGAGTGACAATCCTATGAAACTTATGACTGTCTTAAGAGACCTATGGTAGTCCTAAGAGACTTATTATAGTTTTAAAAGACCTATCATAATCCTAAGAAAATTATGATAGTATTTAGAGACCTATGACAGTCCTAAGAAACTTATAACAGTACTAAGATACCTATGATAGTCCTATTTTCTTAATTGTTCTCATTCTGTGTGCCCTAATGACACCACCTCTCTATGTTTTCGATTGGACTACCCCAAAAAACTAAAAAATATATAGTTTTATAATCATTTAGTCTCTCTTCATGCCCTTTTCTGCCCTTTGTTTTTCATGTTTGAACATGCAACCTCTCATTTTCTATCAAACCTGCAACTCCTTGCATTTGGCTACCCTTTGATTGTTAAATGCCTCTTTGGACTATCATATATTGTACATTGTAATTTGATGACTGGATTTATTGTGGATGTTATTTACTCTATAGTACCATGGTGAAACTAATATTTATATATTTTTCATGATACAGATACAATTCTTCATCATGCCAAAGAAAAGATCAAGGACACATCATCTAACACTAGACAAGCAGGAAGCACTAAATGTAAAAAGAAATGAGGGCAGAATAAGCAAAGGAAGCTAGTGAACGTGATAGTGACATGTAATTCAAGAGGAGGAACATGGAAAAAACCATTGACAAGATCTTGTTTGAACTAACTTTTAATACTGAAATATTTCACAGCTACATTGCTCACGGTGGATTTCTCTTAAGAGACCAAAAAGTCGCGAGAAGAAACCAGCTTAAGGGCGATTGACGGTCTTTCCCCTTTCCCAAAGAATACTGACCTTAAAACCGTGCCACTGAAGGTGAAAAGTTATTGGTGCTCACCACAATGGCTATCTCATTTTATCTATATCTCAATCAAAGTTTCCCATGGTGACAAGTTTTCAGTTGATGGAAAAAGTGTCAAATACATTGAAGAGAAAGTTGCAAGGTGGTGTAATTTTTGTTATGTTCATCATGAAAATAAAATGATAGTTCCAACAGGTTTGAATGGGTGGGTTTATGTACCCCAACATCCTGGAACGTTCTAGGCTACATTGCACCGATGATTTCTCTTAAGAGACCAAAGTGCGAAAAAAACAACAAACTTTGACGAGCTCTTTCTTAGAAACCATGGCACTTACAACCATTATTTCTGAAGGTAAAGGGTCACGTATGGACCCTCTACAATAACCTCTCTCAAATTTTCATATCTCCAATCCATTTTCCCATGGTGACAAGTTTTTAGTTGATGGAAAAAGTTTCAAATGCATTGAAGAGAAAGTTGCAAGGTGGCATAATTTTCATTCTATTTATTGTGCAACCAAACCAACAGTTCCAACATGTCCAAATGTGTATTTTTATGCTATTCAAGGTCATGTTTCACACCCCAACATGCTGGAACGTTCCAAGCTACATTGTATCGATGATTTCTCTTAAGAGACCAAAGTGCAAAAAAAAAAACAAATTTTGATGAGCTCTTTCTTGAAATTGTGGCACTTAAAAAAAAGACATGTATTGACCAAATAGCCATATAGACATACATCAACATATGTTGATATAAGTATAACATATGTACAAAAAATCCATATAGGCTTACAAGAATGCCTATGGGCATACAATGTCATGTATATAAAATACAAAATATATATTTAAAAATGCCATATAGGCATACAAAAAAGGACCCTAATAAATAGTTATTTCTTTCTAGGTGAAGAAAACAAATCACGAGTAGCCTTTGATCATCGAGGGGATGGAGATGCGTATGATGGTGGTCTACTTCGAATTCGTTCACTAGACCTCATGTTTAATTCTTCATGGAGCCACAACTATTGCAATAAAAATTATAGACATTGATATACAAAAAATATATTATATAAAATGAAATATTTAACAAAATAATCACTTACCGCAACCAAATGATCTATCTCCTCATTTGTAACAATGCCACACTCATGTTGTGGCATTGCAAAGCCTTGTAGCAACCATCCAAATAGAAATTAAACTACAAATGAATAATCATTTGATTTTTCAATAATAGACAACTTAAACAATGAATGTAATTTGAAATTTACTAATTTGCCTCACGTACCTCAATCAAGGGCATCGAGCTTGCTACTGTTGTAGTGACACCATCCTCCACTATCCTATCAATATCAGGAGGAGCGTCTACTCGCATCATTTAAAAATAAAACAACATTATTCAATTACCAAAACTAGAAGAGTGATGCAGGTCATGACATAACAAGGGGATTTATTAGGATTTATTGTATCATGGCTAGATTAGACTTTAGAGTTTAAAATTTATGAGCAATATAGGACATGTGTTCCTTGGGATATGTTAATGCATCCAATTCTATTTCAAATCTTGTTTTATGATCCTTGAGGGAGACATAATATTGAAGACCCATGAAGGTGATGATATAATCATCATTATGGAGGATGTGAAATGGTGTGTGATTTTGTTGAAATCCCCTAAGTGATAAATTTAGGAAAAATCAGAGGATTAATCAAAGATCAATAAAAGATGTAATAAAGAGTATCCAGTCGAATTTATAATCGAAGAATTATTAATCAGTTGTTAATATTTCGAACTATCGAAGCGGATTTAAATGCAGGTAGAACAATCGATATTGATGAAAATTAAATGTTGTTCCTGGTGCACTTATCCTTATGGCCTATATCAAGAAGGTTATATCTGATGCCTTAGAATCCTTAGTTTGAATAAATACAAATGTGTTTGAGGAATAATTATTTGTGAAGGGTAAATACTCTAACTTGATATTTCATGATCTTCTGCATACTATTTGTGATGATATAGTTATTACTTAAGAAGAAACACACAAATCTATTGTAAGATAGCTAGGAATTATAGGGATTTTCAAATTGCTCATTTTCTAGGAACCAAAATGGACAAAGGTGGTTGGTTCCAATGGATAGGATGCCAATTTTTCCTATATGGGGTTGATGGAGGAATGATAGGATCTTTATTATTTTAGAGCTATGGGATATTCGTTATTTTGGTAGCATTATGCAAAATCTTCTTGAATATCAAACCAAGAACTATCAAAACTCTCAATCTATTCCTTTCTAGGAGACCAAATTGTACAAAATTTATGTAACCATAATTAACTTTATTGCACTCTATGATTTTTTTGGCTAAGCTAACCATAAGATAGTCAAGATAAAGGGATTTTGTGTACATGAAAAAATTGTTATAGTTCATACTCCCACAACCTGTATTGATGACCTTGACATTGGATTTAGGGGGTGGATGAGTAGCAACTAATTGGAAGTCACTCAAATCAATATGAGAGGAGGATTATTTATATTTGAGAAGATTGAAAATTTTCATGTTTAGAAAAAGATAGGATTTTTTTTGTGCCTCCAACATCTTGCAAGATTCTTCTATTTTTGATAATTCTAAAAGTGAACTAATTTCCTCTATATCCTTTATCTCAATATAGCCTAAATGTCACTTAATTATGACTCACATTCAACTTTAACTTCATTAAGTTCAAGTGTGTGTGCTCTTGGTTCTTTAGGAGGTGTATCAACAACCTCTTGTTGATGATTATTCATTGTGTATTCATCAATATTGTTGTTGTTACTCTCATGGGTTAAACGGTATGTTGTCAACATCGCTTCTCTAACTCTTGCTATAAAATATTAACATGTGGTGTAGGAAAATTCAAAGTGATTTTTATTGTGTATTCTACACTAGCTTGGGAGTTGGAGGATGGATGAATCAACATAATCGCTTAGATTAGCTAAGTTGGTAGCCATATTTTATAGAAGGTCCCGAGAGGTAATACAATAAAGAGGTCTATAGAAGGTGGATAATTAATTGACACCACTAGCCTATATTTTTGGAGTTAAACAACATGAAAAAATAAAATTCATAGATTATGAAGTATATAGCAACCTGAAATTAAATTAATTAAAAGGTACAAAGAATACTTACAAACTATCTAGAACCTTCAAGTCATTAAACATTATTCAATTATGAAATACAATTTTCTATTTTAAAATTAAAAATACTTTGCATTACCTCAATGAAACTTCGATTAACACCTCCACTAGTAGGTGTTGTCGTTGAAGGTCCAAGATTAACCTATTCAACATCTAAAATGAGATATAAGAATACCATTCATATAATGTTTGGTTATCCACATGTGATATTTATAATTATTTACTAGTTACACACCTTTGCAATAGATGTCGTCGTGTAATAGGGAGGTGAAGGACCACTAAAAGCACAGTGAACACTATGACCCTAAAATTTCATTATAATAATTCAGCTAATTTAGTTAATCTTGCATTTCAAAAATGAAATTTAATAAATTAAATTAAATGAACTTGCTAACATTTACCTGACTATCAAGGTTGAATGTGTCATTCAAGAGGACATCTATCATCACCATCTTGTCAGTTGTAGATGTACCTTGGGCACCTGCATCTTGACTATCATGGAGATCAATAAGCCTAAAGGCGAACAAACTGTTCTCATGGGGTGAAATTCTGCTTTCTCTCTCAGGGCTGGGTCTCCCTCACCTTGTGACATGATGTATGAGGGCTTTTGGGTGAGGGGAACTAGTGAGTTGTCATCCACACCTCCCAGCACTCCTTCTCGCCAATGGAAGGGATAGTCAGGATGCTCATACTGCTTGGTCTGAGGTGAGGTGGATTTACTGTTCCTCCTTGGAGGTTGTTGTACCTGTCTTTATGCCTCCCACTCCTATCTTGTCACCTGAGCCCAACCTCTACCTAGGGGTCTCCGTAATGTCCACTTTTAAAATGGTTTGGGGTTTTATTTGGGAATGACTTTCTCTGCTAACTGGTAAAAGATTTTCCTCAAAAAATATCGTGGTACCTCATTGTTGTTGCATGGAGGATGGTAAAAAACCATCCACCACCTTTCCCAAAAATGGTTCTTTATCCCTTGGTGGCTACACCAATGGATACAAAACCTCTTTCATGCAGGATGTAAGGGTTGATTCATTCTAGGATTTATGAATAGTGCACACAAGTCAAAATTTGTAATTTCTTCATCTTTAACTTGTTTATATGATAATTTGTCTGCATAAAATTATCTAAACTCTCATCTCTTCTCAGACCAACTAGTTATTTTCCTGCTAATTGAATCTACATCAGATATTATGGATTGAAGTGATTGAGCAAGTGTGGTTCTACGTGAGTTTTTTGCTAAAGGATCTCTCAACCTTGCAATTAACTCCTCAATTTATTTTGTTATTTTCAATTTTCCCCATTAAATTTTCATGAGTTCCTAGAGCATGATGAGGAATTGTTGGAGGTGTTTTTTGAGGTTTTTCTTCAATAGGGATTTGAGCATGAGGTGAATTAGGATTTTGAGGAGGAATTTCGAGAGGATTTGGAGGTGCATTAACATTTCTTGAAAATTAAATAAATTTACATCAAAAAACATATTAAATCTACCTATTTAATACAAAACTCACAAAAACAGAAATTACTCACTCCTTTGACCTCCCTGATGTTGTGACGACATTTTCACAAAGATTTGGTGAGGAAATCTAGCAGTTTTGACCTTCCTAGAATGTGAGTGTGTTATGCAGGGTATGCAGGCCATAAAGGAGGTTTTTAGCAGAAGAGAGGAAGGAGTGAAATGAGGATTTTCTTTTTTGTTTAAATAGGTTATAACGCGCTCATGTTTTGGATTTTTCTAAAATTCAAAATGGGGTGGCCACTTTTTAGCCCCCCATCTTTCTGCACTTGCCCTACCTTTTCCAATCTTCTTGATCAATTTCCTCATCATCTAGGACCTAGTTTTTCCTCCTTTTCTTCATCAAATCTATCACGTCATCCTGTTGTGAGCCCAACCCAAAGATTATTTTTTCTGGCCAACCTCTCGAGGGGGTAGCCTACCATCCTCCCATCATTCCTTTGTTTTCTAGAGCATAGTGAGGCATCAAGATTTTTTCAATCTTTTTCCAAATTAACATGTCTTTGAAACAATGCAACAGGTACATTATCTCAAAGAGGGGAAAAATATAAACACCTAAACTTTTCTAACACATCACAAATTCCCATAATTCATCATTTTCATCATTTTCCTTATTATCTCCCAATTCATCAATTTTAATTAAATTAACAATTTTCCTCTATTAATTGAATAACTCATCATTTCCCCTCTAATTCACCTTGATTAAATAATTTTTAATTATTTAATTAAATTCAAATTTCTCCTTTTCCACTTAATTAAATAATTTGATTATTAATTAATCTTATTTTCTTCAAACCGGCCCACACAATTAAATAATATTTAATTATTTAATTAAAAATCTTAATTTTTCTCATCCCGCCTAATTAAATAATTTCTTAATTATTTAATTAGCTAATTTTCCTCCAACTTGCACATGGCATATTCTATTTTCAAAAATGGAATATTCCCTTTTCAAAATATCTTCCCTAAATATCTTAAAATATCTTCCTTAAATTAGGGGATGGATTTTGGTTTATTGAACCTCTCATTCAATCTCCACCATTGATATTTTTCCTCTAATCTCCATCGTTGATCAAACCTTCATGAAATCTATAAAATAAGTCTTCTCCTTAATTCTAATTCATTCACAAGTTTTTGAAAGAATTGATTATCATCTTTGAGCACTCAATTGAGCATTTGAGCTACCATTGTGAATCAAAGCCTTCATCATCAATATCATCAACAATATTTTACAAAATGGGTTATGCATAATTGAGTAATCCACATATCCAATGAGCATAATTTAACAATGGAGTACTAGGTTTGCATGCTTTCTTTTGAAGTAATTTGATCTTAATTTGAATAGTATTCTTGATTTGGGTTTATTTCATTTAAAGCATTGCATTCACCTTCATTGGTTAATGGGTCTAATTTGATCATTCAGTTCTAGGTGTTTGATAGTTTCTAACCCTAATAGCTTAATTTGTAGTTTATTTCATTACCCATTATTCCCATTACATGTTTCTAATAATATATTAGAATGTTGGTGTGAATAAATGTTGTGTACTTAGTTAATTCACTTACTAGGAACTTAGGGGACATATTCACATGCTAAGTTTACTTAGGATTATAAGATCCCTTCTAGAAGTCTTAGTTGTCATTTCCAGATCTTATCTTATCCTAGATTTTTATAAGTTAGTTGTATCATGATCTTGTTTAATCCTATTTTTTACCTTGATAAGCAAGACATCTCATGTACATTTGTATATTCAACCATATTCAATATTGCATTGTTGAAGCAAGTATTCTTGCCACTTTCTCTCTTGTGGAAGATATTTTGGTCTAGCAACTATTCTTGGGGGCATTGAGGAGTCACCATTAACTCCTACATGGTATCAGAGCTCCAATGTTGTAGATTCCTTCCCAGATCTGAGGGTTTTGTGTTGGCTTGAAGAATTTTCTACATGCATTTTGGGGTTTTAACGACCTCACAGTTGAACCTAGGGCATCAAAGAAAGTCAAGTTTTCCTTTCATTTCATTAAATTTGGTTATGTTTTTCCTGATTTGTGAAGGTTTCAATTTGAGGGTTTTAGTTGCAAGATCTGGAGGTAGCTGAAATTTCGGGGCACTTTTGCACCCAAATCAACCTTGCCATTCAGGTCAAAAGGCCTGCGAGACAAATTTTGATATATAAAATTTTCCTATATTTGACCTCAGGTGTTTTTGAGGCAAAATTTATTTTCCTGGGCAGGCCGTATGACCCCTCAAGTAGGTACAATTTTTTAATTTTTCGTACTTTAATTTTATTAAAAGAAATTGTGAGCAAAATTTTCTAATGTATCAGGAAATTTTCATATTAACTTTGGGGCAAATATTTTTATTATATATGGGAGAAAAAAATATTAAATTTTTGGTTGGCATCTGAAAGGACATATTCTTCTGCATATGCCTGCATCATATCTTGTACCTAGTCAACACATTTATTTTCAGGAATTTCAGAATCAAAATTTGACCCTTCCATTCCACTGGGCCTAATTCCTTGGCGGAAGGGATTCTCCATTTCCATTCTTGGCTCTCCGTCATTCTTCCCCTTTCCTTCCTCTTCCCCAGGCTTTCATGCATTCTTTCACCCCAGAAACTTTCTGCCACCCAGTCCCTACTCAGGGAACCCCAGGAGTTTGGTGAGGAGGCTTATTTTGCTTGTGTGATGGATTTGGCGCTAGGCTTCGCGGATTGCCTAAAGCCCAGCCCTATAAATAAGGATTTTTCAAGAATTTTCATGGCTTTTTGATTCGGGAGGCACTGAAAGGTGTCGAAGGACTATACAGGATTTTCCGGTGTGTTTAAAAATCTGAAATTATTTTGTGCCATTTTTAAATTGAAGTCGGATCTTGCTTTTCGATAGCCGACTCCTGGGTTTTAACTCCCACAACTACGATTTTACAAATTCTGCAACTTATCAGGAAGGTATTCAGGAGCACTACAATTCTATGCATACACTTTTTACATATTTGTTTCCAAAATTTCAAAATTTCAGTTTGAAGCAGATTTGGTACATTTGGATACATTGTTGTAAATTTACAAAAAAAGTGTTAATTTTTTTGGGACAAGGGGTTAATTTCTTGTATTATGAAGGGAAATTTTTTGTTCCTCTATTGTAATTTCTGTTGAATACACCAAATACCGAGAGGGGGAGTGAATCAGTATTCTATAACACAATTAATTGCTAACCATCCAATTACTAACACATATTTAGCTGCAACTATAAGCCAAAGCATAAAAGGAATCATAACATCTCATAACACATTGACACAAGATTTTTACGTGGAAAACTCAAAATGGGAAAAACCATAGTGAGGATTAACTCACAATATATTATAACCAGTTACAAGATATTATAAGGCTCATTGTGAGGACACATTGTCCTTGAAAGGCTCACATCCTGAATACGAAATGGCTTATAACCAAGATAAAAAAATTATGGCTCACTTTCAAAAGTGAACTGAACAAGTACACCTTCAAAGTGCTGAGATGAGTTCTGGTTAAGCTCTGGAAAATCAAAATCCTGCTTCGGTTGTAGGTAGACAACAATTATGAATAAATTCGCACTATAACACTTGTCACATAGCTCACATCATTGTCCACACATCCATACACACATCCCTTCTCTTCTTCTTGATTTCATATATATGGATATATCTTCAAACATCAATTAGGTCAGACTAATTGGATGTGAACATACAAAATTCAAAGTGACTTGTCAACCCAATTCAAAAATCTTTTTGGCATACAAAAAAAATGTATTATCCACAAATTAGGTCAGCCCAAACCTAATAAGGAACACTTTAAACATTCATAAGACAAGAAACTCTTAACCTTGTTGGCCAAAATAATATCAACCAAAGTTGTTGAAAGCTCATTCATAGTTGTAACTAACACTCTTGAGCAACATATCAAAAACTCATAGAATTATCTTTTACTGATAGAATTTCTGGATCAAAATATTGGATCAGTATAGATACATAGTTTACTTAGCCATTTACCAAACAATGTTGGCATCAATGACAAAAAACTCAAAGGTCACCTTCTTCATTCTTCCAACAATCTCCCCCTTTTCCATTGATGGCAACATGTGCCAAAAACGAAGCTTGCTTCAAAACCAATATTGTCAACTTCCCCTTTTATATGTATAAAAACACAGAACTAAACTTTAACATACCCTTCTCTATTCAAAATATTCTCCCAAAACATACCCTTCTATATACCAAATTCTCTCCCCCTTTGACATCAATGATAAATGATGGGAAAAAGTAAGAGAAACTTTCAATCAAGAACTGGGGGCACCTTGTAACTCCTTGATAATTGCTTCCCAAGCTAGCTTTCCATCATCCTAGACTCCTTTTGCTTTGGTAAGAGTTTTGTTTAGTGATTCAAGTTTCACTAGGCATTCTTCTCCTCCTTCCAAAGTGGAAGGAATGGTGTTCATCTTCTCAAGTCTTTCCACATCTATCAACGCACTTGATATAGAGACATGTATTTTTGGAAACTACTAGGTCTCTAGACTATCCAAACTTCCTTATCACATCTTTTTTCCTTTCCAAGAATAAATAATTCATTTTAAAGATCTACAATAGAATCCCAACCAATACAACTTCTATCATCTACAACCTTGTAATCATCAGAGGCTTCAACAAGTTGAGACTCTATTGAGTCCATTAAGTCCTTGATACCTCGAGTGGCATTAGGCCACTTCATATAGTAGACAAATAGCAACTGAGCTCCCTCATTACAGTCTCTGACTTCTTTCAAACTTTTCAAAGCTCTATCATGTGCAATTGCACACTTATCTTGCAGAAACAACAATCTTCGCTCTAGAAGACTTGAATCCACTTCTTTTGTAGTCTATACCTTGAGATTTGATGTGTATTCCTTGACTGAATCAACTACAAGCTTTAAATTCTCAATTGGTGTTAAAGAATTATCAATTGTGACACTGGGGACTATCTCTTGTAAAGCTTTAATAACTTCATTTATTAGTTCATTTCCTTTCTAATATGATTTGGAAGCTTCCTATGTGATAGAGTTGAGAAAAGTACCATTTAGTTTTATTCTATCACTTGGTGTAATCTTGGTCAGGTCTACATAACCCGGATGTGACAACAACTTAACTAGTGGGTGGAAGCACAAGCTAAAGTATTGTTTTCTTAGCCAGAAGACCTTTAAGAGTGCTTCTAGAAGATTCTCCAATTGGCTTTGAAAACTCAATTTTTTTGGGGTTTTCTCCTTTACTCTTCTCAGCTGGAATAGCTTCCTTGTCTTCCTCTTTTTTCTTTTCTTCTTCTTTTTCTTTTTCTTCTTCTCCTTTTTTCCTTTTCCTTTTCTTCTTTTGTCTCCTCATCTGTGGAGATATCAACTTTGGTTCTTAGCTTCTTCTTTGGAGGTACTACTCCTTTTATTTCTTTCCAGTTGATGCTCTTCTTTCAAGCCAAGATCTATTTCTTCTTGAACAACATCACTTAGATTTATTTCCCTGTTAGCCTTTTGTTTCACTCTTCTTCTTCTTGAAGCAGTAGATGGTGCAACAGGAGGTATTTCCTTTCTTTTAGATGCCTAGGTATTGGGACCGGTAAGGGCAACAAAATCAATTGATGCAGGGGAACTTTGTTCTTTGTTCTTTCCTTTCTCAACTTTTGCAATACAGGAAGTGGCAACACTAGAGGTAGGTACACCATTGGAAGATAATCTTCCTAACTTTCTAGGTCTAGAGGATAGTTCAACTGATATAGCCTTTCTCTCATCAAGAGCTTCCTTTAATTGAACTAAATCATCCTTAGTGAAAGCCTATCCTTGGAAGAATGCTTCCACCTTTATTCTCTTGGATGCTATAGCTTCTAGGTGCACCTTAGTGGATTTTTCCTCATATGTTCCATGTTGAGGTAGAGAGTGGTCCCTAGGACTACTTAACAAAATTTCAATGTACCTCTCAGCCAATTGTTCATCAAGTTCATATCCCAAGGGCTCAATCTGTCGCATTATGGGCTCAATTGCCTCTATGATACATTAATTTGTAGTTACAAGAAGGTTATTTCCTTTTCATATTTCTTTATTAGACTCTTGGGAATTTGATATCTTTCATTCATCTCATTTTGGAATACTGCAAAGAAAGTAGTCAAAGCATTGTTCTATTGCCTTGAAATCTCCAAGACTATGCAAATGATCAAAAATTTGATGTGCAACTGACCTGATGCAATCCCATATTATGTTTTTCCTTCCTAGTAACTCCCTCAGAAAATAAAATAGTAGACAAAGTAACAAAGTTCCAAATTTGAAAGAGTGTTTCTTTTCCTTAGTCATGCTCAAGTTCTCCATAAGTTGTAGCCTAAACAACTCACATAGATCAAAATCCTTCCCATTTACTACCATTTAAAATGTGGTGTGAATTTTCGTAGCAGATACAAAATTCCCTCAATTGGTGAATTAAATTTTTTGTCCAATCATGATAGCAAAATACTTGATGGTAGGGTTTGAGACAAGCTTTGTAGTTAAAGCTCTTTCATCAAATGTAGCACCAGTCAGCTTCATTACTACATCATTCTTCCCAACCTTTAGAACTAGACTGGATCTAGTATCACAAAGACCACTTACAGCTTGAATCGCTTCCTTATTGATTACCCTAGGTACACTTGTCCATAAAAAATACTATGTACCCTACTGAGAGCTATCCTAACAAATTTGTCTTCCATCTCACTAGAAAATTTTGGAAACTAGTTCCAAACATTTAGCTTCTTCCGAACTAGGTTTTCATATTCTAGCTTTAGTAATAAATCATCTCTTGTCAATTCACTGTCCCATAGATCATTAAGCTATTGGTGATCAAATTCCTCTAGCTTACCATGAATATATGTCGTAGTGTCTTCAGTGGGTAACACATTTCTCATAATGTATGAGAATGCTCCCATGAGATCCACTTCATAAACTTTCCAAGAATGTCTTCTAAATTTGGGTTGGGATCTCTTAGAGACTTCCAAAATGGTAGGAGTAGCCATTTCTCCTCAAACAACTTGAATATGCTTAAGAAAAAGTTTCTTTAACTTAGAATCCACAAGATTTAGATAACGAAAAATACCTTTTTCACATTGTGTCGAAAACTAGGGTTTTGATGCATAATACTATGAATCACCTTCAACTCTTTTCAACCCGCTCTACTCTCCAATTACAAATGTGATTTAGCTCAACTTAGTTTCTTTCTTTATGACTTGCAAAATTTTCCCTAATTCACATTTAATGCATTCCAACCTTAAAAGTTGACAAACGCTTTATAACGTACATTGTAAACCCAAAAAGGTTCCACAATTCTCTAGATCTGCATATTTTCTACCGAAGACATCTTCAACATCTTTAGAATGACAACTTAGATCATATATCCTTGTGTCATTGCTTGACACCTCGTATATCAGGGGCTTTTTATATTTCTCTATAACTGCTCCCCTTGAATCCACTACTGGGTTCAGTTTTTAGAAGAAGTATCTGCACCAGATGTAGGTACAGATGCATTGACTCATCCTTTTTCCTCCAAATCCTTTCCATTTCTTTTCTCAGCTCTGTAGGATCCACTTTGTTCATAGGTTTGTTCTTTTGTTCCGGATTAGGTTTCTTCCCAATTTTGCTTCTACAAAATTTTGAAATATGTCTTGGTTTATTGTAGGTGTAGCACACAAGTAATTTTTTCACCAAATTGATTTGGATTTATCCTTGATCTACATTGATTAGCCTTATGTCCAAATACATTTCATGTATAGCAGTAGCCTTGAAAAGATTGAATCCTTCTACTAGCATTGAATCTGTTCAACATTATCTGGCTTCTACACTCAATAGCTCCATGTCCAAACTTATTGAAAGCAAAGCATTGTCTAGTAAATATTCCAACATTCTGATTCATTCTATTCGGGTTCATTCTACTTCTACATTATGTTGCCTTATGACCAAATTTATTGCATGAGAAACAAAAACCATTAAAAGATGGGTACCTTTGAGCATTAGGTTGTCGAATAGGAATCCTTTTGGAATTTCTCCTTTGTTTCTTGATATGTTTATTATTTCCTTGAGTCTTCCCTTGATTGTCCACCTTGTTGAGAATCTGATTTTCCTTTGAACTTTGTCCTTCTTCAAGTCCTAGACCACTTTTGTCCTTAGAAGGTATTACACCCCAATTGTGTAATTACTATTTACTATTAGTATGTAGGGTAAAATGTGAATCTAGTGGATGAATAAATTGTGTGTGCACTTTGTTATCACTACTTTATGAATGAATTCCATCTCAGTTAATGTTATATGAAGGAATACATTTATGTGATTGGATGAATGTTGTGTTGATATTCTAACTTTGGAGACGTAAGTGTATACTGTATATTTGACTATCGTGTACATGTGTTAGTGTTTGTAGGTACATGTTCAATTCCTCCACGCGTAGGGGACGTATCATTGAGGAGAAGGTCTTGGTCGGGTAACTAGTAATGTAACCTATTTGATCCTACACACACCACAATAGAATAATTGAGTGGGGTTATTAAGTGGGAAGTTGGTAAGTCATTATTAGTTGTTATGTCTGCTTTAGTAAAATACTAGTTTACTATTGAGTGCATTATTGAGTGATGATTATCTGATGAGTTTATGATTTCCTTCTTGTTACCATGTTTGTATTGATAAGTGAGTAAAAGAGGTATGTGTATGCACATGCATGACATTGATAGACTATATGCTCAAAGGAACGCATACATAAGGGTACATAGGTAGACGTACCTATGCACACTCATGCACGAGTTTCTTATGGGCATGGAACTATCCGATGAAACCAATGACATGCATATGTATACATATAAACATATCGCTCGTAGTCTCTTATCAACACCATGGTAATTGTGTATGATTTTGGTGTGTGAATCGAATGTGTGTATATATATATATATATAATATCCATATATCCATATGTATATGTGTATCTATACATGTGTATGGTAGCAAATGGACATGCCCATATGAATATATTGATACATGTATACATACACATACATGTGGTGTAAAGGGCATGTATGCTGTGTATGTGTACATGCCTAGCTGATGTATTGAGTAATGACTTATTGTACAGGTTTAACTTTTGTTGTTCTGTTCTTTTTGTATATTAGTATATACATTCTTTTTGACCTTCTATGATAAATATAAATATATATACTAACATATATATATATATGTTTATATGTTTGATAATATATATATGTATATATATATGTATATATATGTATATATATGTATATATATATGTATATATATATGTATATATATATGTATAAATATAAGTATATATATGTATACGTTGTATTTATATATTTAAATATTATTTGCTTGGAGGTTGACTATCTTAAGCAATGAATAGCAACCAATTTTTAATGCTATTTATATGGTTTTAAAGTTGATCACCATGAACGACTTGGAGGCCGAATTTCTAATAGTTATGACTGTATTCTTTGGGTCACATTTTGTGCTCTTGCTGTCAACAATAAAAGAGTTTTGTAAATATGCAAAACACAACCATTGAAGTTGATGATAAAATAAGAAAAAGGTCGATGCCTGTTTATGAGGAAACCATAGACTTAGTAAATAAAATTATCATGATACATTGCAATGATCAACAATTGTAAAATCTTGAAAATATTTCAATGACTATGTCAAGCGATTAATTGAAGAAATTGACTTATCCTTTGACTAGGTCGATACAAGCTTAAATGCCATTCACTTGTTTTTGACTATCTCTATCATGAAGGAATTATCGCCATCTCTGAAATGAATAGTTATGATATTGGTGCCACCTTTGAATCCTCTTAAATGTAGATGTCTATTTGGAGATGCAAATCGTGATTTCCTTATATAGAGATTTTAAATTGGTCTCTATTTGTTCAAACTTGAGGTCGAAAACTGTAGCTAAAGCCAAGAAGCGAGTAGAGATTAGCGCATGTGCCTTTGGATAGGATTCGTGTTCATGTTTTCTGTAAAATTACGTTGTTGGCTGCGGTGTCAATGATCATGCCTAATCTATAGGCCATGTGATCACTTGTTGCTATATAAATAGAGGAATGAGTTCATCTATTTGGGATGCCTTCTTTACACAAGTTTATGCACTCTTTTGTGCAATATTTTTGAGAAATTTTTGTATTTTAATTATATTCTTCCTACAATATTCCACCAAGTATAGTGAGGAGAATCCTTAAGTATTAGAGTGAGTTTATTATCTTTTCAGAAGTAGCATTTTCCAACTTAAGAGTTAAGGGATGTGAGACTTTGTTGGAGGATCAATATCAAGATAGTTTTTGTTCTAGAAGTGTTGTGTTTGCAATCAATTAATTGGAAGCTTATCACAGGCATGAGAATATTCTACTTTTGTTTATTCTATATTTTGAAAGAGCTATGTATTGATTGTTTAAACTAGTCTTTAATTGTTACTTGCATATAGGGAAAAGTACTATTTTCTTTGAAAGAAAAGTAGAAACTATTTACTTGTTTGTGCATTGTTTGTAATTACTCCATGATAGGAGAGATTGTTGGACATAAGTATTAGTATTATGTTAATACTAGACATGTTTAAACATCGGTAGCTTAAGGTACACTCATACCTAGATATTTACTTAAGCTAGAGGATTAGTAAGTTACTCCTACGGTTGTTATCCTATGAAGGGAGGGGACTAGTACTTTTCTTAATGAGTTGTGTTACCTTAGGTTGTGTTAAAGGGATAGGTTATCCTGGGGAGTAGCTTTCCTATGGAGAGGGATCTCCTAAGCATATATATAATGGCCTTAAGTCAAAACAAGCTACTATAGTGTAAGTGAATGGTAGACCATCACTCAAAGTACTGAGTGAGAACACTTTGGCCAAAGTAGTGTGAATGTCTGAGACTGCACTGTAGATAGTGAGATTTCTGAGACTCCACTGTCAGTTCACCGTGTCTATTTAAATGCACGAGGGATGCCTAGTGTAGGTTATAAATCCTAGTCATGTAGGACACAACACTAGCTCAAAATGGTATGTCGTACGAGGTTACCCAACCAATACCTTCGTCGAAGGGAAGGGCCATTTATCAATGATAGATGTGTGGGGGACCACATATGAGTCCATGGTTGGTGGAAAATCACTTGAGTGATGCTTCTCCTCCTCAGCAAGTGACAAAAGACCAAGGTTTTGAAAGGTGAATTCTTGGACCATCTATATTTGATGCTATGAAGCTCAAAGGAGCTATGTATGTAGTTTGTACTTTATTGGAATATTGTACTTTGTAAAGTATTATAATGGAATGGAAATCCTTCATAACACTATTATCACATATTTTTTCATTTATATTTTCAACAAAGAAAGGAATTTTTTTTATTGCAATGGCTTGTACATAGTTTGTTTTTACTTGCATAGTAAAACTTAGGAAATTTAATTCAAAGAATGTTTGGTATATTACATGTGGTATTAGAGCTACCAAGTTTAGCTCTGGAACCTATGAGCTCATCATTCTTTCCATCCAATGTTATCTAATGTTGTGAATTATTGTGCCTAGATGGTGCATCTCAGGTTAACGGCTCAAAAGTCAGTAATAAAAAACACATGCTACCTCAAGGCCAAGAAGGAAATAAAAGCCATCATAAGAACCATAAAGGGAACCAACTACGAAAATTCCATTTGGTTGAGTGACATCGAGAAATTTAGCCACACACCTTCTTAGATTAGTGATGTGAAGAGGAAGATGAAGATGGAGGCTATGTTCAACAATTTACCTTCCATTTCACCAAAAAATTCTGAGTCATTATCACTTTCAAGGGATATGCTCTCAGAGGGTAGTGTTAGCTCGAAATTCATCTTTAGGGACCCTAGAGTTCTTCCATTGTTTGAAATAATAGTAGTTTCCTCAAGTAACAAGTCCAAGGAATATTTACCTCGACATCAGCCAGATGTGAAATGGTCTCATGAACAAATTTCTGCAAAAAGGGTAGACTACATTGTTGATGAACACCATATTGGAACTGAACCTCGTAACTATGTATCAAATAATAAATTTGAAGGCTACTATCCATTTTTGGATAGATATGAACAATTAAGGGATGAATAGAAAGATAGATTTGAGCAACAATCTTAGTCTGTAGGATATACTCCATTAAGTTATGTGTCAGGGAGTGAATATGAGGGATACTCTCCACTCGACTATCTAAATAGTCGCTCCATGTAATCAAAGGATATTGAAATCCTTACGAAATGAATAAAATTATTTGTTTATCAAAAATCATGTTCTTAATCTTACGTGGAATTCTTTATGTGCGTATGAATTCCATTTCTAATGTATTCCATAAGATAGTTGATAATGTAATTTAGTCTAACATGGATAAAACATTCAAGTAAAAATTGATCTTGTGAAGATGGTGAGGACACAAACCAATCTTGGTAGTAGCCAAGAAGTTGGCCAAGGACCAATAGGAATTGAAGCTAGACTTGACCAAATTCTAGCAAGGTTAGATAACCTTGAGCAAGAAAAGGCACAAGCTAGGGTTGAGAAAGATGTTCCTATTAATGAGAATGAAGGTGAAAACGCTTCTCATGGACATAATGGAACCCATGATAACGAAAAAGAAACATCACCAACACCATTTGAGGAAAGGAAAAAGAAGCGTATGGCTTCTGAAATTTCCAAAGATATGAAGAAGATTGTTCCACCCAAGTTTGAGGGAAGCACCAACGGAGATGAAGCTAAGGTGTGGCTTGTTCAAATGGAAAAGTATTTTGAAAGTCAAAATTACACTAAGACCACTAAAGCCACTTGGGATGCATACCAGTTAGCTGGAGAAGCCTCAAATTGGTGGATGAACAAAAATTTGGAACTCAATATCAAGTCATGGAAGTTGACATGGGGGAATTTGTTGATATTTTTGCGAGCGATGGTTGCCCCAACTATACTATGACCAAAAACTCATGAATTTCTATAGTTTGAGACAAGGAAGTATGTTGATCAACTAGTATTGGGAGAATTTTACCTAACTCTTGCATTATGTTCCTATATATCATAAGGATGAGAGCTTCTACAATATGAAATTTGTAATGGGACTTAATAGTTAAATCGCAGGAGAAGTGGATATGCATGGTCCAACAACTATGGATCTTATATATGAGAAATTAATTAAGTAGGAGAAAAAGCTTAGAGCTATCTCCACACAACAGGAAAGTAAGGATCATAAGAAAGTTATGGAACTCTTGAAGGGCCAACTCCAAAGAAGGTGGAGGTTGTGGACAATGTACCTAAGCAAGGAGAAAAAGGTAGTCATAATGCTGGAAAAGAGTCAAAAAGGGAGAAAATAAGGAATGGTTCCAACCATGGAAATACCAATAATGCTGGTGGAAACACTAGTGGATGTGGAGAACCCGCAAAGAAGAAGGTACCATTTACGGGATGTTATACTTGTGGGGGAGACCATTTGCTAGAGATTGTCCTAGTAGGCCTTCTAGTAGTTCATTACCTACTCAATGGGAAAT
>VDFB02224685.1:0-11099 GCA_007258455.2 Sequoia sempervirens
GGGATATGAATGAATTAATTAAAGATACCAATAAAGGTGGTTTAACTTATTCCGACTTTCTGTGGGATATGAATAAATTAATTAAAGATTCCAATAAAGGTAGTTTAACTTGCTTATTCCGACTTTCTGTGGGATTCAGTTTCCTCATCCGTGTTTTATGCCTTCCGCCCATGTCAAACAGGGTGAGCTTGGGTGAGTCTCATGGGCTGTACTTTATGTTAAACGTGTCACAGCTGAAAAGCAAAAATAATATAATTTATTACATTGATCCAATCATGCTTATGATGGCTTATTGCGTGGATATTGTTCTCTTCACGCTATTTCCATGGCAACACGTAATTGTGGATGTGAAAGACAACAAGAGCCGAGTTGTCAGTTTCTACTCTGGTTGATAATACTGAATCATTTTGGGGATCGTTCATATTTTTGGCCACCAATTATTTTTCGGTGAATTTTTCATGAGTCACCAATCCTCTTCTTGGTGACTGATCATTGTTTTTGCCTAGTTGCTACCATTGTCATGATTTGTTGCCTAGTCACCATTGTCAAACTCTGCCATATCCCTAGCCCATGATCATATTGGTGACGAAGGGCGTACGTTCAATTACCAACTACTTATCTGGGTGCCTAGGTGACCAGTGGCTATTTTTTGGCCACTTGACTATCCTTTTTTTACTTTCTAGACCTATTTTACAAAATTAAACATAAATTGACTGTCCAAAATCAAATTTTTACAAACATATAATCAAAAAGCTAGTTCTGAGCTATTTTTAGTGCTGCTAATTATTTCTAAATTTTGATGTTGGTGAGTGTTATTGTCTTTTGATGTCATATCTACCTATTTTCATTTCCAAGTTCATAAATGGTGGCTTGAATCTATATTTTTTTCATTTCTTGTAACATTGGTAAATTGATTTAATGCTCTATACAACTCTTAGACCTGATTTTCCAAAAAAATTATTAGATACATAAAAATCAAATTTGAAATGATTTTTTTTATTACTTTTTATTCATTGAATTTGTTGAAAAATATGATTTTTCTTGTTGTGGGGCATAGGGCTTATGCAACTTCCCTTTAAAATTTCATATTCTTCTTTTCTAGCATTACATCAACCAATTAAACTACTAGATCATTTATTGGCATTCTCGTATGAATGTAAACTTTGGATCTCACCTCATTCTATCTCATCTTCTAATAAACCAATGGTATAATCCCCAAAAAATTGAGCTTAAACATCACATTTGAAATGTGGAAGCATGACAAATCACTTTATTGATACATTATTCAATATAGTCATTAAATTAATAAAAAATAAGTGAGGGCCCACCACAACTTATTGGAATCACTTATGACCAATAAATAAATTCTATTTAGACAACTACAAGTGGATCTTCATTGAATTGCACAAGCCATTAGATCACTTTCTAGTTACATGGTTGGTGCAACATCATGAGCATAAACATAAAAATAGGTTCAATGCTTATCATCTTGCTAACATCACAAATGGCTAATTAGCCAATAGGCTCTACTTCTGGGATCGCCAGTGCACACTCCGCCTGCAAACCTGTCTCACGCTACCGGTATCCCCTTCGCAGTTGCCGTTGTCGTTAAACAGTTTTCAAAAATACCCTTCGCAGCAGTTTTCAGACCCGTTAAATATTCTTTGCCGATAGACTATATTATGTGGTAGGTTGCGGCCGTGAATTTGTCTCATGCCGCAATACGACTATTTGTTACCGTCAAACCTTGAAATAGTTGATGGTTTTCAAACTGATTTTTCCCGCATACCATCAGACTGATTTTTATCCCGTGGCAGTGCGTGAGCTCTTCTTTGCCACCTGCCGGCGGTTCTTTCCTTATACTGCAATCAGGACACGATTTCATAGCCTCTGCACTCACCGTCTCCACTGATCATGAAATATCGAACCGTCCCACTGTCAAGCAAAGGAGAGGAAGAAGCCAGCGCAGGGGTACCTTGCAGACAATTGTTCTTTTCCTGCAACAATATTTTTTTCCTAATTCCTCTTTGTAGACGATGATAAAAAATACACAAAATGTTTATGTTTTCTCTTTCTCCGTCTTTTGTGAATTCCTGCGTTGGGCACTCATTTTTAACCCAGTTGGTGATGAATTGGATTTTTGAAAATTACCATTCGTTGAAGGTTTGGAGACTTTGTTGTGAAGATTGGGGATTTGAGGGAGTGGGAAGCATGCTGACTCTGCCTCGGCTGCACCTTCCGTCTGAGATCCCGATTGTGGGCTGCGAGCTTTTACCCTATGTGCTCTCCCGTCGTCTGGATAACAGCATCACCAATGACGATTTTCCCCAATCCAGTACCATGACGGCTTCTACTTGAGATTTCGATGGTGAGTAACTTGAAATCTTTGATCCATTGTGTTTTTTGGAAACCCATTTGATAATTATTCGTGCCCATGCATTTTGGTTTTGCTGCTGCCATAGATTTTTAAGTAAATTTTGCAGGAAGAGAGTCTAAACTTTAATCCGTCGTCTTCTTTGAAAACCGTTTTGTCCCCATCTTATTGAATGTGATGATGGTCTTCTAATGGGTATTAACACCTCCACATTTGGCTAGATGGGATGGACTTTTCTTTTGCCATATAATTATCTCTGCTAAATTTGATTATGTGGGGTGGGATTCTTCTTCTACAGTGGTACCTCCTTTGCATTCGGCTAGATAAGCTGACTTTTCTTCCCGTTACAATTACCTCTTCTGTATTTTGGCTAGATGGATTGAGTTTTTCCTCTGCTTAAGTATAATTACCTCTTATAAGTTTGGCTTAATGGGTTGGGTTTTTCTTGTGCTAATCATTACCTTCTCTGCATTTGGCTAGATGGATTGGACTTTTCGTCTGCCAAATTTGGCAAGATGGGTTCACTCAAAAGCAACCTTTCTCTAGTTTTATTGGTTAGCTGCCACGGCCTACAGTGATTTTATTGAATGCTTTTTTCAAGCAATCTTTCTTGAATGGGTCCCAGTAGGGATTTGAGACTTGCTAAAGTTAGCAAGATGAATGCAAAAACCTTGTTCAAGTCTTCAAATGTGGTCAGTTTTGTCAGGGAAAATTGATTCTGCCTAACATCCTTAACTGAATTCATTCCATTACAAATTTGGTAGGCAACAATCATTTTTAATTATGCTCTTATAGGTATGCGGACCAAATCCTTTAGGCCATTTAGTCATGCAAAACTGAGCGCAAAGGTTTTCATTCTGCCAGAAAGTCTCCACGATATTTAACAAAAAATATTCTATAAACTTTGGCCACATGGGTTCTTAATGCTTTTATCACTTTTCATAAGCCTTTAGTTGCAAGAACAACCAACGAACAAAGATGATGGTGATGGCGTTTACTACTTCACTAGCAGACACAACTGCCAGTGCTTCTGTTCGTTGAAAGAAGTATGGTGAATTGTATTATAAACCAAACAAGTATCTCACAATCATAAAACACTGAAAAAAATAAGAAAAATCTCACAACAGTGAGAGAATTAATGCATTTATTAAAATTTAAGACAGAAGATTGGAAGGGATAAAGTAAAGTGTGTTCTTTTGTAATTTTGGTTTCTGTTGGCGTGTGGAGAATAACATAATTCTCATAATGTGGGGTACAAGGGAAGGTCTGGTATCCTTGCAAGAAAAGCCCCCAAGATTCTAATTTAGCCTTGAAATCCTTCTTTTCTTTTGTTATTTGACATTCCAATTCTTACTCTTAGAACATTCCAAATTTTACGAATGGTGATCCAATCAATATCCTTTAAGTTTCATCTATGTGATTTTTTGAGTAAACCCTGATCTACACCTCACTGGAACTTAATTTTGTGTTCGTACTTGGGTATTTGATTGTTTATGCATATCTGCCACATTGGGGGTATGCATTTATGCTTCGATTTGTTAATCAATTATTTGGTGTGTATCTTACTTCTGTCACCCTGGGGAAGTCAGGTGTTTTTTATGAAAATTTCTTTGACTTTGTTGTTGGAAAATTTATTTGACTGTGTTGCCGAGGTTGGTGCAGCACTGGCTTTTTCAAGGATGGTTGATCCTGCTTTCAGGATTGACACCACGGCTAGGCTCGCTCAGTGGAGGATTGAGAATTTGGCCTCTTTTCATCAAGTATAGGTTGTACACACATTCACATACATTCAGTAATGAAGAATTGAACATATATGCCTCACATGGGTGTTTGGAATTTTGCTTTGCTTCTTTGTCACCAATTTTTGGAGTCATGATCTTGAAGATTATGGATTTGAACTTGTATGTTTTATTAAGATATGCTGGTTTTGAAAGGCTTGGATGCTTCTGCAGTTACAGGCAGGATGCTTTCACACTGGATGTTCTGGAGATTTGAAGCATGAGGAGAATATGCATTATACCTTAGCAGCTGTATTCCATGTATTGGTATTTAGGGTTTCCCCTATATTCTTATTGTGAATTGTTACTTGTATCCATTCTGATTTATATTCTCATGAAATAAACAAGAATAGCCTGCTTGCCTCCTAATAGTATGGAGATGGAGGTAAACATATTGTGTCTGGCAGCATATATCTTTGGTATTAGGTTTGAAGCATCTCTCATAGGATCTGCAATATTTGCTACAATATGGGCCAACATTCAGACTTGAGAAGGCATAAAATTCGTGTGGAAACTGTGCATGTGAAGAGTGCACTTTAACATTGATTCTGGCATCATTGGTTTTGAATAAGCTAGCTCATAGAGAGGGCTCAAAGGTGTCGTTGATATCCCCAGTCCTACCATTAGGAATGTTGCTCTTTTTTACTTTATTAAAATCCAAAATGAAATTTATCATGTAATTACAGATATGAAGTGATGTATGTCCAAGCTCAAATCTAATGGATTAGTGGACAGTATCCAAACCTGATGGATTACAGGACATTAATAACTTAGATTGAATGTGGAGTGATGTATAAAACAAGTGATTTTTTTGGGATGCTGAAAAATTTCATATTGCTGATTTCATGTCTCTACAATCTTGGAATTTGAGGCCAATGAAAGAATCTGGAATAATGATCTTAATTTGTACCACATTCTAGGTGCTAATAATTTGTTTTTGATTGTTGAAGAGTAGAATATTTTTAACTACACCCACTTAAGTTACATGTGAACATCACTTACAATGTGACAATGTTTATATGCATCTGTTATTGCTTGTATTGAATAAATCAAATATGGCAAGAATAATCATAGAATGATAAAATACTTGGCCAAGGTTTCTATAGAAGAAATTCTACAATGGCTAGCCAAACATGAACAACATTAGTAGTTTCTCTATGGGGTTTGGAGAAAGGAGAAAGCTTTGTGCTGATGGGTTAAGTCCATGTTTGTACATCTGTAGCTAGAATTTCATGTATTCCTCTAGAGATTTCATTTTGATAACATCTTTGAGCTTGACAATTTAGAAATTCTAGCCTTGGTTCAAACTGCTTTAATATTCAGATTTTCAGCACGTAAACTTCTACCATGAGTAATGGAGGTTGAATGCAACCAGCATAGATCGCTTATATGCCCCCATTACCTAAAAATATTGTGGATGTTGTCAATTACTAGTTACATCTGTTCCTTGATCGGGTGTCTGCTTAAATGTTTGCTTCCCCAGATCAATTTTGTTATGAAATTCCCTATCATAGAAAATCTTCACAAAAGATTGGCAACCTTCTCGACTTTTCTCATAACATGAAAAAATTTAGTAACACTGGATATCCTACAAAGAAAATCACCATTTATAACTCTACATCTATTCTTCTGTAAAGCACCACATTCACTTCCATTTGGCTGATTGCTATGCCGGTTCCCCTTCAACAATTTTGCATGCCCATAGCATTTGTCCCAAATCAAGTCTTTGAATTAGAGCTTCAAACGCTGCAAATTCAAATTTATATATCCAACACAAATCTGCAATCCTTGGGTGTTCTTTTCTGAGAAATCCTCGAGTTCTTGATGTATTATGTCCATATGTTGTCGTTCTAACCTTAAGATGCCATGGTTGTAGACAATAATGCAACTGAATATACAAAACCAGAATCCCCAAGAGAATCCCCAACAGACGAATTATTGTCAATGCAACTGAATATGCGAAAAAAGAATCCCCAACAGAGGAAGTCTTGTCTTGATATAAGGCAGTTCAATATCACAAACTGCATTGGCTTGATGCCATTGATGGCAATGGATTAAAATTTCACGACCTGCTAGGTGACTCTACTTGCTTCTGCAACCAACCTTGATTCTTAATGTAGTGTTTTGTGAAATACTGCTTTGATTGTGGAGGATATGCTGCAGAAAACCTTCAGATATCAATATCTGGAAACAAACATTAGTTTTTGCTTGGTGAATACACCCTACTTTTGTTTTCAAGAAATTATATAAAACTATCGGCGCATTCCTTGCAGCTCCCCCAGTTGCAAGTGCTAGTATTATTTTGTACCTCCTTGTGGCCCTTGGTACACTTGATGATATGATTAATGACGTGTGTCACCAATGAACAATGTACCATGAAATTTTAATTACCCTATATTCCTAGTTGGGGATGTGTTAACCATTGAATGAGGACACTATCAAATAGTTGGTGTAGTGATTAAAGATTTGAACTCTAATAGCCTTTTGAGGATGTGGGAGCCCAACAATTATCTTCGTTGACAACACTCCTTGGTAAGATCCATGCTTAAATAAATAAAAAAGATTGGGCCCACCATAGGGTGAGATCGTAAATTTCCAATCAATGGATCAATAGTGTTTAGTGATATAATTGGCAACCTATTGGGAACGTGTAAATTGTAGATTTTACAAATGATGAAATGGTTTATGCTCCTTTATATTCAAACTATATCGAAACATCGTCTAAGGGTGAAACCTATTATTACACCTCACCTACCCCCGGCCATCCAGCCGTCATCCTGTATCACACGTAGAATGTTTTTTCTTTTTTGTTTTGACAGTTAGCCAGGTTGTTGACCCGAACAGTTTGCTCGCTCGGGGATCAGGAGGTCGCCATAGTCGTTGAGATAAAAGTGGAAAGTCCCCATATAGGTAAGTCCATGGCTTAAATTTGATGGCCGTATGGTCGTATTTAGTAATTTTAGCTGTAAAATACAATTAAATTTTTAGGAAGATTGTATCACTTGAAAATAAATTTTTTAGTTAAACTATCAAATTTTTTATGTAATTATTCTTATATATGTTTTTTCAATCTACATATATTTTTATTAAAATAGATAATCTTTAATATTTGAAAAGCAACTTCAGATAAATAACCGTCACAAAAAAAATGTTTAACAGGCAGGGCCTATCGTCAAATTTAAGCCTCCTTCAAAACTGCTGGCTTCTTAATCAAGATCTATAATAGAAAATATTAAGGAGACAAGGCCCCTCAAAACTGCTGACTTCTTGATCAAGATCTATAATTAAAAGACGGACATTAAAAAGAACATGAAAATGATTAAAATTTCAATGTTCAGTCACATAAACTGATGTTCTGGTGGATATCATTAATAATCAATCATTCATTCATTCTTGGGTTCACATGTAACATATCAAGATATACAAGATACACATTCATATAGAAGATATACATCTTTGTCGTGAATGTGACCATCTATCCTCCCGGATAACGCCTTTAATGGCCTTTATTCCATTTTCATCTGTGATCTAGAATACCCTTTTGATCTGGTCTTTGGGGTTCTCCTGGGACATTTGCATTCGAATGTTGAATCTTCTTTCTTAGTCATGACCTCAACGCAACAAGTGATGCAGTTAATCGAGCCTCATCATATTGCTTTATAAGTCCGACCACTGAATGCAAAGGACATGTGAATAGTAATTTCCTGCTCGAGAGGCCAGATTGTGCCAGCATTCTTGGGATTTTGTGCGACGCATTTCTGTGATTATCTGATCTCTTCCGTCCCCACAATGTTTTCCCAGTCGATCTTAAGAATTGAATCCAGGCTAACTCATTTTTTGAAAAAATCAGACGATATGAAATCTTTGCTCTAATCTACTCCTCTATTTGCCAACAGGTCTGCAACACGGTTCGCTTCCCAAAAGATGTGATAGATTGAAACCACATGGATTTCCTGAAACATTTCTTTTATTTTGTTTATCTTTGGCTGTAGATCCCAACGACCTATTTTTCCTTTCTTGATTGCGTTTATTGAAACCATTGAATCACACTTGATTTCAATTATATGTGATATTCCTAGCTCTCTGCACATCTGTAACCCCAATAAAATTGCTTCAATCTTCGTTGAATTATTTGTGCCCTCACCAAGATTAATTGATTTTGCACAAACCAAATCATCGTAGCAATTTCGGATTAGGCACTTGGCCCCAGACTTCTCGGGGTTCCCTCGGGAAGCCCCATTAGTATTCATTTTTAATCTTCCACTAGGTGGAAGAGCCCATTTGGCTCCAACCCTACGCTCTTTTGGATCGACATTAAATTGGGAATGACGGGGGAATTTCAGAGAGCACCATTCTTTCATTAGCACTTCATCCCACATTGTGAACTTTGCCTTTCTTTGGTCTTTTATATGGGTGTTCAACCATTCTGATATATTTCTCTATGTCAATTCTACTATATTATTCACATTCATCGATTTCTCATTAAAAATCTTTCTATTTCTTTCTTTCCAAATGTTCCAAATCAGGATGGCAGGGCAGGCAGTCCAAATAAGTCCCTAGAGTGATTCTCTTTTCCATTAGACCATCCTAGAAATATGTCAATTAGGTTGTTTGATGTGGGCTCGACCATCCCAATTTTTGTTGCAGGCAGTCCCAATAGAAGTAGGCAAAAGGGCAATTTAAAAGGAGATGATCAGAAGCTTCCTTGTTGGCTGTGCACATAACACACCAGTTTGGCCCTTCAATGCGAATTTTCTACAGTCTATCCCCAGTTAGGATACGACGGTGGAGAGCAGTCCATGCAAATGCTCAACTTTCAAGAGCACCCACTTGCTCCAACATAATTTCCTCAGCCAACTCTTGCCTGATGCAAGACTTTGTATTCGATAACGCAGTTTCACTGAGCAGCATCCAGATTTGGCTCCGCACCAAATAATCTTGTCTTCCTCATTATTGAGGCAAATTGATCTGTATTTCATGACATTAGGTATTGTTTAGCATTTTCTTCATTTGATAGCGATGAGAAATCCAACCAACTCCAGCCTCCATGTGTTTTTGGTTTTACATAATCTTTGATGTTTTTTCTTAATAAATCTTAAAGTATACCCATACACTCCTTTAGGTCTAACCAATCAAACAACAATTTATGCCCCCCATAAGAGTTGAGCCAAAAGCTCTCTGAGCATCGATTGCTGACCCATCATGTAATGTGGTCTGTGATTATATGCCTGAATTTCCATACATGTGACCCGTTGAGAGGGTTTGCAACTGTTAAAATTCTATAAGGACTAGATGAATCAAGGAATTTTCTCTGCATAATTTTGCACCGTAGCTTTGTATGGGATTGATACATTTTCCATACCAGTTTTGCCCCAAGTGTCATTTTAGATTCTCAAGTTTTTTGATGCCTACACCGCCTTCAATTTGTTCAAGTTATAGACGTTTTCCTAGTGAATGAGGGCTATTCTCTTTTGGTCATTTGATCCATCCCATAAGAACTTCTTCAGAATATTGTTCAAGTTGAAAGAAGCCTTAGGTGTTAGCTGCATGCTAGATATAGTAAATTGAGATTGCTGAAAGGACAACTCACACCATCATTATGCAACCATCTAATGTTAGTCCCAAAGACTTATCTCTACACATCTTTATTATTTATTTCCATAAACAAGATCTCATGATGCCTTTAAACACATGTACCCCCATATATTTACATATTTACAAGGGATAGAGTCTATTGAGTATCCCAACACCAACACAATCTTTCTTTGTAGGCGCTTCTTTGTATTAAAAAGTAAATCTTGGATTTATCATTGTTTATCAGCTGACCAGAGACCATTATATATATTTCTCCAACACTCTTTTCACTTCTTTAGCCTCACCAAGGGAAGCCCCTCCATATAGTATTGTGTCATATGTGAATTGTAGATCTGAGTGAGGGAATCCAGATTCTTGGCCACACTCAGGCCTGTCCACCTACCTTCCAATCGAGATTTGTTAATGAGCCTACCAAGAGCCTCCACAATTATGACAAACAAAAACGGTGATATAGGATCACCTTGACGGAGGCTGTTAGCACCTTCAAAGAACCACATAGAAGACCATTAATCAATACAAAGTATCTTACCAAGGAGATATAAAAAACACCATATCGATCCAAGCTTTATCAAATCCGAATATTTCTAGGGCTTTGCACATAAATCTCCACTTAACGCGGTTGAAAGCCTTGCTTACATCCAAATTTATCATTATGGTGCTTGAGCAATCTCTATTAACCGAGTGAATTGCTTCATTGGTGATAATTATATTATCTACGATGTCCCTCCATGGGGTAAAATTGCTCTGATTTTACGAAATTATCTTCCCCAGTGTCTTCTTAAGTCTATTTGATAATGCCTTTGACAAAATTTTATATATAGTGTTGTATAAAGAGATTGGTCGATATTCACTGAAGGTAAGGAATTTTCGTTTATAAGAATTAATACCAAAAGTGTGTTATTTAGATCTTTCACAAATTTCTTCTTTCTTCTAAATTCTTCAATTGGTTCCCTACATCGTTCTCCAAGATGTGCCAACAATTTTAGAAAATAGTGTTGGCAACTTGTCTAGACTTGGAGATTTACTTGGGTGAAGTTGGAAAGCCATCATTTTTACACCCTCCTTAGAGAACAGGGTTGTCAACAATTCATTGTCTTCCTCCATTATAGTACATAGGATGTTTTCTAAAGTGTCCTCGAGATCTAGAGGGAATCCATAGCCCCAGATGGGAACAACAGATTTTTAAAATGATTGATTGCTTCTTGCTGAATTCCTTCCAGGGAGTCAAGCATAATGCCCTCCTCACACTTAATCTCTGTTATTTTGTTTTGGGCCCTTCTTATTACTGTATTGTGGAAGAACTTTGTGTTTGAATCTCCTTCTTGAAGCCATACTTCTTATGACTTTGCTCT
>VDFB02224686.1:0-10087 GCA_007258455.2 Sequoia sempervirens
AATAAACAAAATATTCATATACCCCATAAGTTGAAAAAAAGAAAATACTCATAAATTCATAATTTGATGATTTGTTAAATGTCAGTACAAAATGAAAATTACAAGCAATATTCAATATATTGCTCTTTATCAAGAGAATCAAATTCAACATTTGATTCAATTTCATTTGAACCACAATTAGTTGCATTGCCACTCCCACTAGTTGTGTCATATGTAGAAGCTACCTCATCTATAGACTTCAGTAAGTTGTCCAACAATAGCATCTAAGTCAACATACTCAAGAGTTTGATCTTGTGATGTCCTATTGTATTCATGCCCCCACTGAGAAATATACCATACAGCAGCGCTTAAATCTTCTTTACACTCCTTGAAGAAAGGCCGACATGAAGCACTTAATATAATGGAAGGAGTAATTCAAATTACTAATATGGGCGGACTCATATAGCTTTTGGCACCCAAGACAAAAGAATATAAAACCAACTAAATTTGGCCGACTCCTTGGTAAAGTAAATAAACCACCCTTTTAAAGCCGACTCCTTGGTAAAGTGAAATTGCCCAAGCAAATGTGTATAAAAAGAAGCAACTGATATTACTTTAAGCAGCGATTAAATTATTAAAAGGCAGCGATCATTATTGAAAGGAAACTAATTCATAAAGGTGGCGCTAAAATAAAAAGGAGTCTTAACAAATAGACATCCCTCTTCAAGAAGTCATATCTCTTCATATGGTCACCCCTCTTGGGGATTTTACAAGGTATAAAAGGAGCATAAAATGGAGATAGAAAGATAAGCAAGTAATGAATATTTTCTGAGTTTTAAAGCAGATCGAATGGATCAGATCTGAAATGCCATTTCAAGAAATCAGTAAATTGATTAAGAAAGTATTGGGTATGCATTTGGTTTTGTATGCTTTTAATGTATAATATTTGATAGGCATATAAATATATATATATATATATATAGCTAATTTCACAATGACTGATATGCAATAAGGAGAGATATGTTGTGTCTAAATTAGTAAATAAGGGAAATAGTGAATCTATTTATATTACTATAATCTACATCTTTTCTTTAAGCAATCATGTGTAGGGTTGGCAAGGAAACATGCTAGGGAAGGGCGGTACAGGTTCTCACAATGTAAGTACACCACCCTAAGTTGGATGGAATTGTCTTGGTTGGATGTTCCTACCACTTGGGACCAAGTGGGGTATGAGCACACCTTGGGCTTAATTGTGATGAATAGTTTTTATGGAACTCTATCATGTGTTTCTCTCTGATCCCAACCATGATTATTTATTGGAAAAGAGTCTATATATTGGATTCAAGTTTAAGTTGTTATTCATTTTTTTTATAAATGTTAATAGTTCACTTATTCTTAAGTTCAATATCTATTATATAATTTACTATAGAATATCATCCGTAAAACAATTTTATGTTATGTAATTGTCACTTAAGGAAAATTCAAGCATACCCCAACCAGGGGACACTACAATTGGTATCAGAGACTTAATCCTACCAGCCTGTGGGACAAACCTACTTTAACCATTCAATTAGGATTAACTATTCAGCCCTCTTCTTAATAAAATCAAGTGGGCCAACATTCGCATTTTTATATGTCTGTGTCATTCACATGTATGCTTCGTGTCTTACGTGTATTTATGTGTATGCTTCGTGTCTTACGTGTATTTATGTGCATGGCTCGTGTCATGCGTGTATTTATGTGTATGCTTCGTGTATTGCATGTATTTATGTGTATGCTTCATTTCTACGTGTTTGCTTCATGCCTGATGTGTCTTCAGCAAGTTTACTCCATGTGTGTTCATGATTACTTTATGCTTAACAACTATGAAAATGCCAAATCTATAAGAGCTTTCCAACACTTCTTTAAAGCCCCTAAGGTTAGAAACCAAATCAACAAAGGAGGAGGAATTATTACGACTGATTATAGGTAATAGACAGCAGCACTAACAAATTAACTTATTTAAAATTAAATTATTATTAGCCTCCAAATGCAACGATGAAGAGTTGTAACTATTGAGGTTAACAGGTGTGACTCCCTCAAACTTGAGATATAAAAGGGAGAGCATTTCATTTGAGAAAGACATCCATAACATCATTGAAGAATTCAATTGAAAATAGAACCTTAAGTGATTTTGAAAGTAAATTAAATTAGGTTCTCAAGAATAGAGATGATGTGAGAAAGGTTGTGACTCTTCAAATGAAAAGTTGTGAACCTTCAAATGTTAAAGGTTGTGACTCTTCAAAGGTGAAAGGTTGTGACCCTTCAAATGTGAAAGACTGTGACTCCCTCAACAAATAAAAGGGAAATCATTCCTTATGAAGAAATCCTCAAGAGGAAATCATTTGGAAGTAAAGTATTATTCTCAAAGGGCAGCTATGAAGGGAGGTGACTCATTATTGTTAAGGGTGGTGACTCCTTCAAGAAATGGATATAAGGGATGATTCAATTCATTGACATTTAATAAGCAATCATCACTCACCTATCCTTCAAGAAACCAAGCAATCAAAATATCAAAAGAGATTCCCAAGGAGGGAACAATCATAACAACTCACCATAGTTAATGATAAAATCTAACGATATAACTTGATTTTCAAATAGAAATCCACATGTTGCCATTACTAGTTGTCCCAAAAATTTAGGCATAACTAAGATACAAAGATGGATTAAGATTATCTTACTGTCAACTTCAAGATAGAAGTGCACCAAGATATCATCTTGACATAGGATGGTCAACCTCTTAAAAGCCAAACAATAACATTAAAGTCCACAAAAAAATATTCCAAACAATCTACAATAATTTATCTAGAAAATTTATCTTACCCAGAACACCCCAATTATTATCAGCATGTCTAGTCAGAATTAGAAATAATAATAAAAAGATCCAAGTCTAAATTCAACCAAACTCTGATATGCCAAAACAACATTGAGAGAATGTAATGAAGACAACTCAATTCTTTAGGAACCTACAAATTAGACTCTTGAGAGATCTTAAGAGAAATGTTGGAAATCTATCGTAGGGTATATTCATCAAGCTTCACGAAGGAGGAACACAATTGTCCTAATGAAGAGTAATTTGTTCATTTTGAACAAGATTATAAAGTATAAAGCAAGTCCATACCATATACGATTGAAACAATGGCGATGCATGGATCAACCTTGTAACCTACAAAATTGATCTAGTAAACTTGTCTTATGAACCAGATTCACTTCTATATGTAATATCTAGAGTAGATCACTTCATCCAAGGGTCTTCTTCTCCTAAGTCCTTTTCTTGATCAAAGTAACTTCACATTCATGATTAAATATCAAGGACATCAGTATTAGGCACCTTAGATAAATTTGATCCAAGCGAGTTACATCCAAATTTATTACATAAGTCTATTTTAAGTTACATTGTGGGCCCATAACCCACAAATCCCAAGATCATTTTCACCTCTTAAACTTTGGGAAAAATTGATGTCGTTTTGAACTAGGTTGAATAAAACAATACTTTTCTGAGACATGAAAATCATCCTAGTGTTAAACATGGGAATATGTCAAATCTTTACAAGAGGAGTGACAACCTCCCATTGATATGGAAATTGGATGTTAGTGTCGATCTATGAAGTGTTTGTGGGTGATAACTGTTTGCTATGGATTCTACGACTTTTGTACATCCAATAATTTGTACTTGAGGATTATCTAGGGAAGATATACTTAGAAGGTTATAACATGTCCTTAATGAGTCTATGACAAGATGATATATGTTGAAAAATGTTTGGACTAGGCTAAGTGTTACAAACACCTATAAGCTATTTTAGATTACATCCTCATTAGAATCAATCTTGCCTCAAACCTTGTTTGAATGATTAGGTGAAATAAAATATATTGTATTTAACGTAAACTCTACTTACTCCCACTTGATGGTGTAGGAAAAGAAGGTACAACCCGTAGTAAAGGATCTTGTTATTCACAACACTCCCATAATCCATCATGATGAAGGATGCAACATTTATCTATCATTGTAGATTTCAACAAGGGGTAATGAAGAATTTGTATCATTGCCTAGGATCCTTGTGGTCATGAAATGAGAGAAAACTTGTCTTAAGTAATAGGTCTTGCCAATTTCCAACTCTTGATTTTGTTGTTGAGAGTTATTGGGGGTATAGTAGCACATGAATCGGAAGAATATCAGACAATAAATTGTCCTCATACTTTAGACTTTAGAGGATGGTATTAACCTTATTAGAAGTTAAGTTGAGACAAGTATACTAACAACTACTCATCCAAGGACCTCATTGTAGTATAAAGTCAGACATAACCAAATTATATCAAGGCATCACAACAGAAACCAATTACATCACAAGGAGCAATGTCTAAGAATTCCAAATCTACTAAGTTAATTTGGGATTCTGGTATTGGCAAAAATGATTCAGTGACAAACTAATATTGCTCGAGGACAAGCAATCTTGGGCAAGGTAGACTGTGATGTCCTATTGTATTCATGCCTCTGTTGAGAAATATACCATACAACAATGCTCAAATCTTCTTTACACTCCTTGAAGAGAGGCCGACATGAAGCACTTAATATAATGGAAGGAGTAATTCAAATTATTGCTTGATGAACCCACTGGCTCACAACTCAAACCCCTGTATTTTTCTTAAGTCTTATTGTGTTTTTTTAGTTTTTTAAGAGAAAGTTTGTAGACAGAAGAGAAGGTGCGCATCATATAAAAGCTCATAAACTGTAAAACTGAGCTATTTTCTACATAATGGAAATGCAGAAGGTATTATTTAACAGTAACAAATAGATCACAAGTGATAAACATACCAGAATGCTTCCAGATTATTTATTTAAAAAGATAAGTCAACTTGCCAGCCAAGAATGGTGAAAATTGGCAAATATGGACGCCTAGCCTCCAGAAATAACTTCTCCCACTCAGAAACAGCATACAAAGGATTGAAAAGCATAGCCGCCAAGAATGAAGCACATTCAAGAGCAAAGAAGAAGGCGTTTTAGCTTCAAGCTCACACGCCAAACCTCCATGAAGGCACAAAACCCAATGCAAATGGTACGGCCAAATGAAGAAGCTGAAGAATCAAAGTTGGAGCTACAGATCTGCTGAAGATGGCATCTCTGGATGAAGTAACCCTCTTCCTTATTGCCAACAATCGAATACTGAATAATAGAACCCTGTTTGAAGCATGTAGAACCTCTGAATGAAGTCCTCACAATTGCACTAATTCGACTGATCTCTCACAGTCTCAAAAATGCTCAACATCGAAGAGTTATCGTTCTCCAATGGAAAAGTTGCACAAACCCTAATCACAGAGGAAAGCACAGAGAAAACCTCAAAGGCAAAGTTGAAATAATCATGAATGATGTTCTCATTGCCCAAAATGCCTTATATCAAAAAGGCACGCATTTCCAAGAAGATACGCCCTTTTCCATCATTTAAATCTTTTAAAATATTATTAAGTCCTTTTCAATAGTTATGAACTTAATATTTGGCGCCCACTTAAATGATTAAGTGATTTAATTTTAAATCACCCTTTTTATGAATATTTAAGTGATATAAAAGGGATAAAGTCAATTTGACTTTATAATAAAATAATAAGTTAATTAATAACTTAAATCACTTAAATAAGCATAACTTCCTCAAATCTTCATAGAATTTTGTGCCGTCAGAAGCTGTCAACTCCTGAACTGCCAAGGCCTGCTGTGAACCAATCACTGAGCTCTGAAAACGAGAACGATCAACTCCTCTAGAAAACACCACTGACCCTCTAAACACATGGCCCTCGAGGAGGTCTTAAGTATTAGGCTAACCACCATCAAACTCTGATGTCTTGAAAAGGGGACATTATAGTTACTATTAATATGGGTAACTCCTTATAGCTTTGGAAACCAAGACAAAAGAATTAAAACAACTAAATTTGGCCGACTCCTTTGTAAAGTAAATAAAACCTTACACTTTTGGAAGCCGACTCCTTGGTAAAGTGAAATTGCCCAAGCAAATGTGTATAAAAAGAAGCAACTGATATTACTTTAAGCAGCGATTAAATTATTAAAAGGCAGCGATCATTATTGAAAGGAAACTAATTCATAAAGGTGGCGCTAAAATAAAAAGGAGTCTTAACAAATAGACATCCCTCTTCAAGAAGTCACATCTCTTCATATGGTCACCCCTCTTGGGGATTTTACAAGGTATAAAAGGAGCATAAAATGGAGATAGAAAGATAAGCAAGTAATGAATATTTTCTGAGTTTTAAAGCAGATCGAATGGATCAGATCTGAAATGCCATTTCAAGAAATCAGTAAATTGATTAAGAAAGTATTGGGTATGCATTTGGTTGTATATGCATTTAATGTATAATATTTGATAGGCATATATATATATATATAGTTAATTTCATAATGACTAATATGCAATAAGGAGAGATGTTATGTCTAAATTAGTAAATAAGGGAAAAAGTGAATCTATTTATATTACTATACATCTTTTCTTTAAGAAATCATGTGTAGGGTTGGCAAGGAAACATATGCTAGGGAAGGGCGGTACAGGTTATCACAATGTAAGTACACCACCCTAAGTTAGATGGAATTGTCTTGGTTGCATGTTCCTGCCACTTGGGGCCAAGGGGGTATGAGCACACCCTTGGGCTTAATTGTGATGAATAGTGTATAGGTTCTCATAATGTAAGTGCACCACCCCCTATTTGGATGGATTGTGGTTGGATGTTCACCTTACACTTGGGGCCAAAGGGGGTATAGGCAGCCTTGCTGTTACATCCCAGGTGTAGGAAGCTACTATTTACGTTAATGGGTAGGGTAAATGTGAATATAGTGTGAATTTTGGAGATGAATTAATGATGCTTGTACCTTGTTTTCAATATGAATGTTATCTCACTTGTTGTTTCAGTTGATGTTATCTCAATTGATGTTATTCATGGTAAAATATTGCATAAGGAGGTTAATGAATCATATATACTACTATTGTTGTGAGCATTTGATTGTCGTGAATTTATGACGTGGATACAGGTATGAGGACCGTTCCTCCAAGCAGAGGAGAAATATCACTCGGGAGAGGAGCTTGGTCGGGTAAACAGTAACAAGAACCATTTGAGCATACACACACACGTTCCTTAGACTGAGTCAGCTAAGTCAGATAAGTTGGTCTTGATAAGTCATCCATAGGCTCTAGGAATTTGGTTTACTTCTTTGTACTTTGTGAGTGATGATTGTTTGTTTGTCAGACTTACTGTACTATGATCATTGTGTGGAAACCTGAAAGGTTATATGTGTATAGGTTGAATAGGTATGTATACTCATGTATACATTATGAGCACGTATCCATATGTATAAGCATATTAATACAAACGTATGATCGGCAAATGGATATGCCCATACGTATGTGTCAACGAGGTATACATATACATACGTATACACAGAGGTATATACGGTTATACACATACACACGCTACCCATTGTCTGTAGCTATAAATAATATTATAATATTATTGCCTGATGACTACATATATATGATTTATATATTTATATATCGGGTAAATGTTGACTGGCTCACAATATATTTATATTTGATGAAAATATAGATTTTTATATATGTAATTATATATTAAAAATTATATATAATATTATTATAGTTATATTAAAATATATATAAATATTAAATACTCGGGTATTTAAATATTTATATATTTAATATATTTAAAAGAACTATAATAATATTTATATAATAAAATATGTAATTGTTTCCTAATGGAATTATATTTTAATATTATAAATCTTTAAAGTGAATTAAAAGATTAAAATTTTACTTGGAGTAAATATATAGTGTAAATATTTATAAACTCCAAAGTATAAATATATATAAATATTTAAAAGTGAATATTTATAAACTCCAAAGTGGAAATATTTGTAAATATTTAAATGAATAAATATGGAACTCAAAAGTAATAAAGTTAAAAGATTTAAATCTTTTAACATGAGCAAAGTTTATTAAGTGGATTATTTAAAGAGGATAGTCGCTAGTCTTGAGCAAAATATGAAACTTCATAAAGTATCGAACCTTTTTATGAATCAAATATTTTGTGTAAACATTTGAAAAATGAACAAAACACAGCTGAGAGTTTTCACGTGAAAATGAAGAAAGCTTCAACGCAGAAAAAATGGAGGAAACTTTCAGAACTGGATAATAGGGAATGCCAACCAATGTTTTTGTGTTGTAACAAGCTGAGAATTGACAAAATTGCAGCAAAATGAATCATTTATTTGTATGCGCCAGACAAAGACATTTTTCCTGTAGGTGGCGATTTTTGAGATTAAAGTTGAATTTTTCTACTATTGTTGGCTCCATGAAGGTCGATTCACTCCTTTTTGAGGTGACATAGGGTTTAGTTGCTTGCCAAGTGACATTTGACTAGGTATATGCGCCTTGTTGTCATTCTACATGCCCAAAATGAAGGAAATAGTTGCAATTACGGGCCTATAAATACTTGCCCAGCCATTCATTGAAAAATATGCTTGTGCAATTTGTCCTTTGCGAATTTGAGAGCTTTCTTGCCCAATTTCCAAGCCGCTGTGTTGTTTTCTATTGCTGCGATTCATCATTTTGCTGAGAGTGAGAATTAGAAACTTCATCAGCTGCAGATAATTGACTGTGCTAAATCCCTTTTAGAATAGTAAATTAACAACTTCTAATAGAGAAGTGTTAATTAAGAAGAGTGATTTGAAGGAGTCATCTACATTGAAAGAGAGTTATTTGCAAAGCAGCCATCTCCAATTTGGGAATTCTGGAAGTTGATGACGGAGTAGTGCTGGGAAAAGAGCTCATTATAACAGGCATGATATCTAATTTAATACACTTCTTGTTTGAAATGCTGCATTCTCATATTCTTGTGTTGATGATTTACATTAACTCATGGAGAATTAGAAATGTCTTGATAAACTTTCTTTGCATTTAAGGGCAAATGAATGAGGGAATTCATTGTATTTAAAGGGAAAATGTATAAGGGAAATCATTTCAATTAAGGGTGAATGCATAAGGGAATTCAATGCATTTTAATGGTAGATGAAATGAAGGAATTAAGGATAAAGGGGTTGTAAAAAGGGGATCAAGTGTTTAAGGAGCTTAAGGGATTAGCTTAACTTATCTTGCATTAAAGGGAAGTAGTGGAAAAGAAATTAAGGGATTGGTTTATTTGTTTAACATAAAGGGGAAAATTTATGAAAAAGAGATAAGGGGGGATTTAAAATGCATGTTAGTATGAAACTGCATATTCTGTATGATCTCCATAAGAAGAGAACACTGTTGGCATGGATATTATTTGCTAAAAGCCTGATTGCTTTTAGAAAAGAGAATTGAAGCATTAGAGCCGCTTTTATAAGGTGTTTTTAAGTACTCCACGATAGGAGAAAGAACTTGACAGAGGAATTCAGCAACATTATATAAAGTATAACATAAGTATTTAATTATACTAGCTATCCTGAGCATGGGATGTTTTATGTTTGTTGTTGATACATAGGAAATGAAATGTTGCATTCTAGTTGTAATCTGCATTAATTGTATGATCTCCATATAAGGAGAGTATTGCTGCAATAGTAACTATATACTAGAACCGAAATGAGGACAAGAGTCAAGTAAATTCTATCGGCTTAAGTTATTAGGTTAACTAAGGTAAGCTCAGGTTACTCCTAGGATAAAGATTTCCAATATAGGGGTAATAGGTGAATTCCTTGTTATGTTGTTTCATTTCTAGTAGTTAGAATGATGTAGGAAGTCTAGGGTGACTGATTACCCAATGAAGGACATAACCTACGCGTAGTGTAAGAGAGCCTTAAGTCAAATCGACCCTGAGTAGTGTATATGATAGAAGACTCTCTCAGTCGTTTACTGAACTAAAACTCTTTGATCAAAGTAGTGTAATGTACCTACATTCTTTTAGATCGGGCGATGTTTACACTGTCAGTTGATTGTGATCCTTGTACTAGTTCGAGATTGTGAAATAGCAAGGTTCTAGTTGTGTAGGACACAACACTATGCTCAGCTGGTAATCGTTAAAGGAT
>VDFB02224690.1:0-12925 GCA_007258455.2 Sequoia sempervirens
CCAAGCCAATTTTTTTTTTTTTAAAGAAACTAAAGTGACACTAACTAATGCAACTCAACCAATTAATATGAATGACATCATTACAATAACATGATATTATAATCATATGATAACATAAAAGTAATATTGAACATAACCCATTGGCACACCTATCCACCATGGTCCCCTAACGTCGCTACTAAGACACACTTACACTAATTAAGCCTAAAGAACATATTTGATACACTATGACCATATTTTACTAACACTTGAATGTAAATTAATTTCATACATCAAATTACATATGATAACATATCAAAATTATCTTCAAACCACATCTAACACTATGCCAATATAAATCTATTCTTAATCAATGTTATAAAATAAGTACATAAAGATATATCATATCTACTACTTAATTAAACTCATGCATTATAAATACAACATTTTTACACTAAACCTCTCTATTACATACTAAACAATAGTAAAAATATGTATAATCAAAATTGTAACAATTCACTCACTTTTCTTATACAAGAATGCTACCATGAATACGATTTATAAATCTAAGAGGTACATATGTATAAGATACACTAAACATAATTTTCTTTTTATGAAAATATCACCTGCACATAAATTCAACTATAGAGTGAAGCGAAAGGAAAGACTCTCCACATTGCGCACGAATTGCACCACCTAAATCCCAATGGATGGTTCAGAAATACCACCCTACCACGTGGAACCCTGAGGCCCACTCCCTCCGTGCTAGGAGACAACACTAGGCCCCACAAACAAGCAAACAACATAACAAAAACCACAAGTGGCTGACACTAAACATCCCAAGAAAACTACTAAAATAAGAATCAACTAAAAATTACAATAACTTCATAAATACTTCTAGGTACTTTTATAGACTCATTCACATAACACAAACAGATAGAAAACTAAAAATCTTATCATAAAACTACAACACTACAATAAAGTATGTTACATCAACCTCACAATATTATAACATAATAACTCACTGAAGTTTAGTAATTCACAATCAAAACTAACAATGCACATCCCTGACATAATTGATCTTTACAAATATAGAAGCTTCAATGCAAGATCTCACAAATATGAAAGGATTTATAATATGAAAATAGTAAATAAGATTAAATAAAAATGGTACAACACAATATAGATCAAAGACTATAGTTATACCCTCAAATACAACTTTTAACACTAAACTAATTCTCACTTGACAATAGTCAGATTTGTCAACAATAAAACAGCCCTAAAACAGTCATATCAACTCAAAATCAAAATTTGTAAAATACCCATTGTAGATTTAGTCATTGACTACTCAGCAACGCGGACAAAATTGACCAAAAGTGAATAATAAATTTATAAAACACAAAACAATAGACAACTCTCATAAAAACCCTCTTTTCGACAATATTCGATTATAGTCAAATAATAAAAGGAATAACTCAATAATCAGATTTCATCCAAAATAAAATATTAAAAAAAAATAAAATCTTAAAATTTAATTTAAGCCCTTTCAAACCCCTATAAATCTAAAATTTCAATCTTCCAATGACTGTTTACAGGGAGAAATGAAGATATTTGCAGTCATAGAGGAGCTACTTGACAGCAGTCCCGTATTTCAACGATATCTCACAAACTACGATCTGGGTTTCTGAGATTTTTGGACAGAATTTAAATGACAACAAGATGAAAAAACGCATTAAAAATCTCACTAACCTAGTTCGTAAAAACAGAGTTATGAGGGACACACTCAAACCCTTTTACTATGAATAACAGAAAATAAATAACAGGTATTCACTTTTATTTTAGAATAAACAAATATTTTATTCACACACAAAATAAAACTATCAAATATTTATTTTCAAAACTCAAAAGAAAGAAATCAATCAAATCATTCATGCATACAAAAGAAAAATTTTAACAAAAGATCTGAAAATCTAACCTGGATCCAACGCTTAGGAATGACAGAAATTTGATGCTGAGCTCCAAAGTTTTCAACTTTTAAAACCCTCAAATTGCCACAAATTTCTTATTGCTCCCTCCTCTTTGCAGCATAGAAAAATCTCTCCCGAAAAGAATCCAAATCCAATTCCAACATGCAAGCCAAAATAGAATAACCCAACAGAGAGAGCCACCAATTGTTTTCTCCTCCCAAATAAAAAGAACAGTTCCAAAACCCAAAAGACCAAAAGACAACCTCCATTTTAACTTCCATTTTCGTCACTTTTTATAATAGAGTAATTAGGGTGGGTTATAGACTCTCAAAACATAATTTTATAATATAAAAATACCCCTCACCCATAAAGCTATCACATAGGAAACATTTTAAATCATTAAAACCACATAAAGACTCCATAAAACATAAATTAAGTGACCATTTTAATAAAATGAATCAAGAGACTAATAATGCGAAAATTATATCTAAACAAGAGTAAAACAAATATTACTCAATAAACAATAACCAAATACCAAATAAATAATAAACAATAATTAAATAATTATTCCTCAAAATAATAACATAATAAAATATAACATAAATAAATGTCACTTATGGATAATATTATATTACACCTTAAACACATTAATAAAAATTATAAAAATAAATATAATAGATTCAATATCTAACTTCACTCAAATAACTCACAAAACTAAGGTAAAATATAAATCATAAAATAATTTCACATGAAAGAGCAACATTTACATTAAAGGATAAATAACACTAATCACAATCATAATAACACAACTAACTACAAGGTTTAACACCAACAGGTTGGGATCTAAAACTAAGGTTAGACAACAAAATCAAACAATCACATATCACATAAGAAACAATCGAATAAATGCAACACTCCAAACATAGGGTAAAGAAGATCGGACATTGTTTCATGACAATCTGAAAAAATTAACACATTCTTCATCAATTGTCTCTAATTGAGAACAATGGCTAGGGTTAGGTTATAATTTGGGCCTAGATGTTATCTCCTCAACCACCATTGGGATTAGAGGCACGCTTAGACCTGCTTATTTAGGTAGAGACATAGCCTAGTACCTGTTCACTTAAACATACAAATTAGAGCACATGTGCATAATAGCCGAAGCACTAGGAAAGAGGCTCAAGCAATCGTATCTCATTCCCGTATGTCTCTCATACGTCCAATGGTACGATGCCGCCCTTTCCACTTATCCTAACAAATATACTACTGTATCACTCAGTTAGCCAAGTAAATCTCTGCATAATAACAATAACATAACAATATGCATCATACTCACCAAAACAGTAATAGAAGCTCATGCCCCATCTTGCAACCACAAAGCTTAAACACAAATTAGTATATTTTATAATAATAAAGATAACCATAATCAAAATCATAATAATATGACAACACAATAATAATATATTAGAATCAAGTGAAAACCACAAAGGTAACAAAACACTTTCATCACATCAATATGTTAATAACATACATCATAGTAATGGTTATGTCTAAACACACACATCATGATAAATATATTATTAAATACATATAATAAATCATTTCCTAACCTTTTTACTTAGTCCATAAATTTATGATATACAATATCAATTGTTTAACATCATTAGCACATACCTTTAAATGTCTATTATTTTACTTTCATCTCCAAGTTCCAAAGCCAAACTTCCTGCACATCCACTATGAGAATGGAGGGACACTAGAGGCAGAAGAGGGAGAGAGGTAGGATATTGAAGATACTTGAGAGAGGGAAGGAGTAAGGAGAGAGAGATAGAGGGGAGGGGCGGTTAGGGTAGAGGGTAGATGGTTTTAAGGGTGGAGGAGAGATTGAGGGAGTGGTGGTGAGATCAGGAAAAAGGAAAAGACAAAGATCGAAATGAAATGACCAGCCAGTAAAAAACCGAAATCATTGAAAGAAACTGAAAAAACCGAAAAGAAATCGTGCCAGAAGAACAAAAGACAAGAAGAAGGTCCGGGATTAAAGAACCGAAAGAAATGAATCGACAAAATCGAAAAGGTCCGAGAGATAAAATCGTCGTTCAGGGTCAGGATTCAGTTCGGTCAAAATGCGAAAAAATAATTTATTCGGTCGTCACCTATGGAATTTACAATCCCAATCAAGGGAAGCTTGAAGGACCTAGACCAATTGACTAGGAATTTAAAAAAGCTTCCTACACTTCGGGCTCTACAAGAACCAGGAGGGTGATCCCTTAATGTGTTTACAACCTCCACCAATATCATAAACAACATTAACAATAACAAATAATCTCATTTAATAGCTCAACATAATAGGATAATATCGAATAGAATTGGCTATTCATCAACATTATCAACTATTTGGAGCATGAGATAACTACAACACAATCCCAAGATAAAATAGGTCATTGATTTGCAATTTTTAGCGAGGTCTAGGTAAAGACGGACAAATATTGAATCATACAACTTAGATTAGTGCCATATATCCATTGTGGGAGTGAAATTCAAGGAGTTTATGACATAACTTTAACATATACGATCCACGATAACATTGCATTACCATTCTCATGAATATGTTCTAACCCAATACTAGTTGTAAGTCACTCATACATAACATATCCACCTATAATCCCATTTAAAGCATTTTTAATTAATTTTCCCTTGTCAACAAATGATAGGAAGAAGGTTGGGTTTGATGTGGGGACACCTAGGGAGGGATTGGTGTGAATTGTTTCAACATAGCTGATGGAACATTATGGATCTTTGCTCATGCTTGGGAAACCTTTCACCAAAAGATGCCATGAATGCACCTTACCCAAAGTATGCTTTAGGACCTCCATGTATACAAACACAAGGATTGTCATTTATCATCTTGGAATAGTGGTACCTAAGATGATGGTACTACCCCTCCCTTGGAAATTGCTCTCTTCTTACAATTGGATACATCAGTCCTCCTTTTGATTTTGTCAAAAAGATATGAAATGATTTCTAAGTAATGCCTTATTGGGTCAATGAGATCACCAAAAGTTTAGGAATTGTCAAATGAAGGTATATTATTGACACCTATCCTTTGCTATTCACTTGTTAGGACTTAGTAATGACTATCCAAAGAGAAAATGAGATAGTGTCAACAACCATTTATATTATTTATCTTACTGCAATCCATTTCATGGCTATAGTCATGTTGTCACCCAGTGTAGATTTATTTTTTCAAATTCATAGATAACATGAAGACAAACTTGTAGCCTTTAATGGTACTGCTCTTATTCATGACTATGCTCTGTTCCCTTGAAGCACCATGATTTATGATGATTTTTATGCTGAATATCTTCATTAAAACACCCTTGTACAAGTATATGCCTTCACTATTGTAGCCTATTGCTGGAATGGATGATCAGTGGTATGAAAAGGTAAAAATACAACTATGCTTTTCTTCCTTCACTACTTGTTGCTGATTGTTGATTGTTGTTCATATGCACTTGTACCATTGTAATGCTTGATGTCCTACGTGAACTTGAATGGCTGTCTTGTAGCATAACCTCATATTTTTTTTTCATATACACTTGTACTATGGCCTTGGCTTCCAAAATGAGACCTCTCCTGAATCATAACTGCTTAATTGTCATTTGTAACTTTTTGTTTCTTGTATGCAATCATGATCCATGTTGGATCAATTATGATGACCAAAACCCCTACATGAAAGGTTATGAGCATAGAAATTTTATCTTGATCACATGATATGAGGGTTCCATTTATGTCATAAAACTATTGTAATGACATGTTTTCAATAGGCATATTATCTGTGTCAACTAGAGTTGATGTTTCTTGAATGTATTTTCCTTTTATGCCTTTCCTTAAAACAACATGCATTGAATGTTATTTGGAAACTTGTTCACCTAATGTTTGATTGTGAAGGCCTTGAATAGAGCCTTGTGCAACTTTAGATTTTGTTTTTGTTGTTCTCCTTCATGAGACCATTGTAGCATGCATTGTTGGTTGTCCTTATCAATGAAAATGACCTTTACCTATTGCATTCACTTTCACTAGTACACCCATGAATGAATAATATCAATCCCCTTTGCCTCTTTTAGCTCTTGCAAAGGTGTTGTCCTTGTACTTGTATCATGACCTTGATTTAACCATTGCTCTTCTTTTGTTATGTGTAATAAATACACAGTCTCCTCATTTTATCTTTATTGGACAACCACCTATCACCTATGTGGGTGACCTAACAACTCACTTTCCTATGTGATGTGTGACTTCCCAATAGGGTTATGGTGAGAGGTGCTTGAAAAAAAATTGAAATGCTTCCTCATTGTTTAAAAGATGCATAATTGAACTTGATTCTTCTATGAAGTCACTTGCTTTATAAACAGATCATGGATCTTCTTAAGAAGATTGAAGGACATATCAACACAATATGTTGCATCTTTTGAATCTGTCCTTTCCTGTCCTGTCTTATGTTCCTTTCTTGTCTTGTCTTATGTTACTAGTATTTTATGGTATTTGGAAAATACTAAGGTTGGGGTTTTGTCTTTGATTGAATCCCTCTATCTCTCTCCCCTCTCCCCATAACCCTAAACCCTAAACCCTTAACCCTTAAACTCTAGACCCTTAAACCCTCTACCCTCTATCCTCTCTCTCTCTCTCTCTCAAGTCTCTCCCTCCTACCCCCTCTCCCTCTCTTAGGCATTTATATATCTCTCACTCACTCCCTCTATGTGTCTCCCCTCTACCCTTAAACCCTAAACCCTAAACCCTTAAATGTAAACCTTAAACCCTTAACCCATAAACTCTAAAACCTTAAACCCTCTACCCTCTACGTTTAACCCTCTACCCCATATCTCTCTCCCACTCCCTCCCTCTTTCCATTTCTCTCTCAAGTCTCACCCTCCTACCTCTTCTACCTCTCTCTCTCTCTCACTCTTATCTCCTCCTCTGTCCTTAACCCTCTACCTTCCTACCCTCTACCCTCTACCTCTACCCTCTACCCTCTCTCTGTCTCAAGTCTCTCCCTCCTACCCCCTCTCCCTCTCTCAAGTCTCTCTCTCTCACTCCTCTATATATCTCTCCCCTCTACCCATAACCCAAACCTTAAACCCTTAACCTTAAACTATAAACGTAAACCCTTAACCCTTAAACTCTAAACCCTTAATATTAGGTGTGTATTAAAACATTATAAAAGTATAAATTTTTGGAGTTCTATTAGGAATTGAATGATAAATGACGATGAATGGGAAAATCTAAGGAACTTTAATATTTTCAACTAAAAAGTTAGAGTTCAATTAGGATTAATGTTCACTTAGGGTTAGGTTTAGGGTTCAATTAATGTTTAATTTGGGTTAGGATTGAGGATGAGGTTGGGGTTTAATTAAGGTTATGAATTCAATAAGAGTTCAAATAGGGTCAAGGTTAAGGTTGGGGTTGGGGTTAAGGTTCAATTAGGATAATAATTAGTGTTAGGGTTAGGATTAGAGTTCAACTGTAGTTCAAAGTTAGGGTTATGGTACAATTAGGACTATTGTTCAATAAATGTTTAATTAGGGTTAATACTTAATTAAGGTTAGTTTTAAAGTTCAATTAGGGTTTGGGTTAGGGTTGGGATTATGAATCAAGTAGGTTTGGGTTAGGGTTTGATTAGAGTTAGGTTTAGGGTTTAGTTAGAGTTAGGGTTAGGGTTAGGGTTAGGGGTAGAATTCAATTATGCTTAGTGGTCAATTACAATTAGATTTAGTGTTCAATTAGGGTAAGGGTTAGAGTCAAAATAGGGTTAGGGTTTAACTAGGGTTAGGATTAGAATAGAATAAAGTTTTGTGTTTAATTATGATATCTAGAATTTAGTATAATTTTAGAAAATGAAATGATTTGGACACAAAGAAAAAAAAATAGAAAATTGATTTTATATGAATCTTATTTCTTAATTTATTTCTAAAATTCTAATTAATAATTGTTTAATTAATTTAAAATGAATATTTAATTTAATTTAATTATGTGTATTAGATAATTAGTAAAACTAAAATAGATAATAAATATTTTATAAGATTTTAAAATTAAATTTAGTTTAATTTATTTATATTATCAAATATTAAAAATTTTAGATTGAAATACTTAATTTATTTTAAAATATTTATAATTAATGTTGAATTTATAAACTAATATTATGACATTAATAAATATAACCCTAATAATATGTTATTAGGATTAGGGTTAGTGTTAGTATTAAATTAGGGTTAGAATTATGGTGCAATTGTGTTAGGGTTTAATTAGGGTTAGTGCTCATTAAAGGTTAGGGTTTAAATATGATTCAATTAGGGTTAGGGTTCAATTAGGGCTAGGATTTAGATGAACTTAGGGTTAGGGTTAGAAATGGTGTTTAATTAGTCTTAGAGTTAAAAATAGGGTTCAATTAGGCTTAGGGTTAAAATTACGATTCAATTAGGGTTAGGGTTCAATTAAAGGTAGGATTATATTTCAATTAGGGTTATGATTCAATTATGGTTAGGGTTTTGGTAAATTATAATTATCTCACATATATGAGTTTGGGGTTAGAGCTAGGATCTTGATTTAATTAAGCTCAGGCTTAAGGTTAAGGTTAGGTTTAATTAAGCTCAAGGTTAGGGTTAAGGTTAAGGTCAGGATTTGATTAGGGCTATAATTAGAGTTAAGGCTATCATGAGAACTATGGTTAGTGTTAAACTAAGGATTATGAATAGCATTAGAATTATGGTTAGGGTTAGAATTATAATTAAGATTACAATTAGGGTTAGAATGAGAAGGGTTAGGATTATAATTATAGATAGACTTAGGGTTGGGATTAGCATTAGGGTTAAGGTTAGGCTAGGTTTACCATTTAATTAGAGTTGGGGTTCTAGGATAAAGCTTGGGTTCAATGATAGGGTTAGGGTTGGGGTTAGAGTTAAAGTTCAATTACAAATAGGGTTAGGGTTCAATTAGATTTAAGGTTAAGGTTAGATTAGGGTTATGATTCAATCTCAACAATAATTCTCACTCTAACTCTAACCCTAAATTTAATCATTAAACTAACACACACTATTTTTAACCTCAACCCTAAGTAAATATATATCTAACCCTAACCTTAATTCTATAACTAAAAGTAATTCTAATCTTGTCTTTCATGTTGTGCTACAAATGCTACTAGCATATATATATTATTTATTAATATATACAAAATACCCCTTCTCCCTCTCTAGGGTCTTTCTCTCACTCACTCACCCCCTCTATCTCTCTCCCCTCACATCAGCCCTCTCTCCCTCTGCCTCTACCTTAACCCTCGTGCTTTCCTCTCTCCCACTCCTCCCTCTCTCAATGAATCCCTCTATCTCTCCTCTCTGCCCATAACCTATTCCATTCACCCTTAAACTGAACCCTTGAAACCCTCTACCCTCCTACCTCTACCCTCTCTCTCAGAGTCTCTCCTCCACCACCTCACCCCACTCTCTCAAGTATCTCTCTCTCCTCACTATCTCTCTGTCTTTCTCCTCTGCCCTTAACTTTAAACTGCAGGAAACTTGGCCTTAGGCTCTGAAACCTTGAGCCTCCACACCTCTATCTTTCTCTCCCAATGCTCCCTCCCTCCTCTCTCTCTAGCTCCCCAAGTCTCCACTCACCCTTAGCCTTCTTGTAACCCCATAGTCCTTAGATCCTCTGCCTGTCTCCACTCACTCCTCTCTCTCAGGACTCTCCCACTCTGCCTCTCCCTCTCCAGGTCTATATACTCACTCCCTCTGTCTCTCTCCATTTGAGTGGAACTTTATATTTTTTGCTCCTGTGTTCATTCCTACCACCTTTGGTATTCTGGTCTTTCATGGTGTCAAAATTTCCTTGGAGTTGGTGGTTTTAGCTTTATTTTCATATAAAACCCTTGTGTTTATTTTATGCCTTGGTTGGGATCTATTTAGATGTTACTTTTTGAGGGGTTTTAAAATGACTTATGTCCTATCGTTCCATCTAGGCTGAGTCCCTTTGTTTTAATATTTTATTTCCTCTGCAGGGTTTTATTTTCCTAAGTCTTGGTTGGCCTCATGTTTCATTATTTAAAAAAAACTTGTCATTGTTTACCATCCGCCTAGTGATGTCCCCTTGTCCTTTTAATAAATGTTTTGTTTTGCAGAAGGATGAAGTTCGCACGACCGTTGATCAAATATTGTTTGATCTCAGCCGCTCCTCACCATCGTGCGATGACCCCACCACACTGCTTTGGTTGATTGTGATATCACGGGCGGGTACCATGTGTCCTATCTAGTGAGGCCAAAGGTGATAAGTTTGGTTGACTGTTGATCAGTTGTCATTAGATCTTAATGGTTGCCCGCCATGGCATGATCGAAAGTTGCAAGGTTTTTACTGATCACGATATCATAGGTGGGTGGCACGTGTCTCATCTAATGAAGCTGAAGGAATGAAGGAAATACTGTGTTAAATTAATCTAGCCTTAATACTTTAAAAGGTAGGTTACTAAACTATTTTTGAGGTGCACATGTTTTAAATCAATGGATATGTTATAATCTTGATGAAAAAGTTGCTCGATGGTTAATAATAAGGTTGGTGACTATGTTGAAGGAACAAGATCATGAATGCTCAAGATCTATGGTTTCCCATCATCGCGTGATCCAAAATTGTAGGATCTTACTAATTGCGATATTGCGGGTGACCGCCATGTGGACTTCCTTGGAAACGTATGGTATGGTGGGCCCCTTATTTCCACATTGGCGATTGTGTCAGCTTGTTTTGAAGACGGTCATTCAATAATTTGATCTAACTGAAGGATCAACAACTAAAATTTAAATCTGCATCAAATATGGTTGGAGCCATTCATGCAGCACGCGAGTGAGCTTTGCTAGCGGATGAGACATTTGCTGGATGATTTGATTATCCATTCTATTAAATTTTTGTGTCATTTCTGCTAATGGTAAATGGGTAACTAAATATTTAACTGAGGAAGAATAAAATAATAATATGTAAATGGATCACTCACTCAATCCCTCTATCTCTCTCCTTAACGAAAGTGCGACAGGTATAAGCCATGCAGATGCCCATGCATTTTTGTAGGTTGGGTAGCCATTGCCCCACCATACTACTCATTTCCAAGGAGATCCACCTGGCACCCACCCGTGATATCGCAATCAATAAAGACCTCACAACTTTTGATCACGCAATGGTAGGCAACTGTGGATCTCAACCATCTGCAATCCTATTTGTTCAACACAGTCACCAGCCTTGTTATTAACCATCAAGTAATTTTCTACCGAGATTATAACATCTCCGTTGATTTAAAACACGTGCATCTTATAACTACTTTAGTAACTCGTGACATAATGTATTAAAGATGCATCAAAGTATTTATCATTCCTTTGGCTGCACCAGAGGAGACACGTGGCACTCGCACGTGATATCACAATCAACAAAGGCAGTGTGGTGGGGTCATCGCGGGATGGTGGGGAATGACTGAGATCACACGATGATTGATCTATGGCCATGCGAACTTGTCCCTCTGTAAAATAAAAACATTTATTAGGGGAGAGTGCCCAGTTGTCATGCGAGGTCCAATAGTCGCACACTCAATCATGATGATAATACCCAGTCTTACCACATATTTATACTATATATTGTAAATAAATAGTCTAAATGTAAATAAAGAAAAAACCAAATGTTGATAAAAAATGGACCCATACTTGAACACATGAGAACCTCTAAACGTTATATGAAAAAAACATAAATACATTCATGAAGAAGTGAAATAAGTATTTTTTTGTTTCAAATAAAATATCACAACTGTCCACTATAAGTATATCATTTAAAAGCAAAATGCTTATTTAATAAAATGAACCACTCATTTTAAACAAATATTGTTATCATAGTGAAAAATATTGTTCTTATGTACTTTTAACAATTAGGGTAGCAATGTACAAGCATTGGATAGTTTTATATTAATAGTTTGTCCATATCACAAATAAAGGTGAAGCACAATAAATAACATATATTTTCCCATTAAATGTGAAGGATTTTTCAAAAAAATTAGTGTTCAACTATTGGTCATTTTGTTCAATATAAGTTGTATTTTAAATAAATATATGTTATTTTATAACAACAAATGAATTTTGTGTTCAACTAATGAATATATGTGTTGAATATAAAATTAGAGATATCAAAAATATCTGGTTATCAATAAGTATTTGGTCCACCTAGGTTGTATATTAATTTTAGTTTAAATAAAAATATGATATTCTACAAGCAACAAATGATATTTTTTTGTTTAACTATTGGGGGTTTCATGATTAAGTTTTGGTCAAACCTTTTAAAAGTCAAATTTTAGACACTTCTCAAAAAATCTTCCAATGTGGTGAGTTGCATGATGAGTCGTGTCTCCAAACCTTAGTTATAGATAAATAAGAGACCAGTGTATATTTCAAAAAAAAAAATGAAGGTTCTACAATATTCCATTCAACTGCTACATGCTGAGAAAGTTAGCCTGCACGACTACTGGGCCCTCTCCCCTAAAGGAATAAGGGGATATCACTAGGCCAACGACGAAGAATGACATAAGTTGTTTTAACAAGGGAACACGGGACCAACAAAAGACTTAGGAAAAATAAAGTCAGGTGAAGGAAATAAAATGATAAAACAAAAGGGGGCCCAACCTAGGTGAAGCGATGGGGCTTAAGTCATTTTAAAGCCTTCCCAAAAATTAACGGCCAAATAGATCCCATCCAAGGTGTAAAATGAACACTAGGGTTTTACATGAAGATGAAGGTAAAACCCCAACCTTAGGATTTTCCCAAACACCATAGATGACCAGAGACACAAGGCAGGATAAAATAGAACATAGAGAACAAAACTTTGAAGTTCCATCACTACCCATAACCCTAAACCCTAAACCATTAACCCTTAAACCTTAAACCCCAAACCCTTAAACCCTCTACCTTATCTCT
>VDFB02224691.1:0-10264 GCA_007258455.2 Sequoia sempervirens
GTTAAGGGTACAACCTTAATAGGATAAATGGATTATGCAAGAGGGGATAGAATTAGAGGGATTTGAGAGGGGAGATACATGGGATAATGGATGGGATGCTGCAAAGGGTATGGATGGAATGATGGGGGGGATATGTGATGGGGATATGTGTTCAGGACCAACATTGGCACATGTGGTGGTGGATGCGAAAAGATAAGAGGATTAACAGATGTAGAATGTGTGGATAATGGAGGAGAGTGGGTGGTGAAATTTGGAACATAAGGACCCAAAACAGACTTAGAAGATGAAAGGGGTGTATGACTAGCTTTTGGATTAGCAACTTTGGATGTTCTTATAGATTTTTCATTTGATTGCATTGCATATTTTTTCTTTGGGATCCACATGGTTTTGATCTTTGCTTTGGTGGGCCTTTGTGGCCTATGGATTTGATTTAGATTTAGATTTTTCTTCTCTTCACCATGTCTTTTGGAGGGGACATGGGGAGCCTTAGATTCATTATGCATGTTTTCTTTAACAGCCAAAGTGTGTTTAGTAGCAATGGGATGGGTGTGAGGAGATGGATGATGTGGAGCGACGAAGGTAGGAGTATGGGGATTATGTGTAGATGGAGGATGTGCGGGTATGTGCCTTTGTTGATCCTGATTAGGGGAAATGTGAGAGGGATGTTTATGATGGATGATATGGATAGGTGATGAATGGATGAAAGGATGGATAGGACGAGATGGAGGAGGTGATTTTAGGATATAGGAGCCCAGAATAGATGTAGGACCTAGAGGAAACATGGGCATGGTAGATGGAGGATTGGAGATGGTAGATGGAGGGATGTAAGGACCCAAAATGTATGGAGTAGATAAAGGAGGGATATGGATAGTGGTTTTGAGGCAATACAATAGAGGAGGAGGGATGGCAACATATGATCTGGTGGGGCGATGGGAGGAGCCGACATTTCTTGTGAAAAAGGCTCATTGAGGACATCTAGAGGTTGTACCAACATCTTTAGATTGTGAGTCTTGGGAAATAGGTCCAAGACCTTGCATGCAGACTTGTTTTTTGACTTGGATGGGCTCTAAAATACCTTGCTCATGAAGGCCTAGACCTTTTCCTTGATAGTTCATTCTCTTGAGTATTTGATCTAGGACAGGATTTTTGTTATTCTGGAAGAATGATGCTAGTTCATTATTAGGTAGAAGAGGAGGGTTGGTAAATACACTATGCTTTTCTTCTGCAAGGAGGCCACCATAGAAGAATGTGAGAGTACCAAGGGGATATGCAAGCGGTGTGGGGATAGTATTTTTAGGCGATGATGGGGGATCCTGAGAAGGAGATGATGGGATAGCAACATTTGGATGGGTGGTATCTAGAGAGGGATTAGGGGATATGATAGGATCTGGATTTGTGGTAGTGGGCTCATGCGATGGAGATGAAGATGGAGTGGTGGAGACAAGGGTATCATGGGGTGGAATGGATGGGGGACTGTGATCTTGAGGTGAACTAGATAGGATGGTAGGAACTTGATCTGGAGAAGGGGATATGTTGGCATGCTTTGGATTAGACTCTTGGCATGACTCATCTTGTGTGGATGGCAAGATGAAAGAGTGGTGAAGAGACTCTTCAAGTTGGGGAGATGGAAGGATGGAGGATTCAAAACATTCATGGGATTTGATGGGTTCGATGATTCTTGGGGTAAGAGTTGGGTGTTCAATGGATCTAGTAGATGTGATGGTAGGAGATGGGGACTTAGTGGATTCAAAGGATGTGATGGTAGGAGATGGGGGCTCAGTGGATTCAGAGGATGTGATGGTAGGAGATGGGGGCTCAATAGATTTAGAGGATGTGATGGTTTCGATGGTTTGAGTGGTGCTAGGGGTGGTACCATCAATGATAGGTGTTGGGTGGAGAAGGGTCTCATCTCTAATGACTGTGGATGATGGGTTGGGATGGCATGATTCCATAATTTCAAGGTGTGGAGTGGGAGATGTCTTCTTTGTTATAAGTCCTTGGAGAACTTCTTGAGTGAGGAACTTGAATGCTCTAGGCTGAGATGGCGTGGTAGGAGTGGATGAAGGATTATGGATTGGTGGACTAGGATTAGATGGGGGAATGGGATTGGATGTAGGACTGGAAATAGATGGGGGATTAAGGTTAGATGAAGGGTTAAGATAAGGGGATTGGGATGGTGAATTAGGACATGAGGATGCAGGTGGTGGATTGTAGTAAGGGTATTGGGATGGTGGATTAGGATGGGAAAATTGAGATGACAGATTGAGATAGGGAAATGCGGATGTCGGATTAGGATAAGTTGATGTGGATGTTGGATTAGGATAGGAAGGTACAAATGTAGGATTAGAGTGAGTAGATTGGCATGGAAGATTAGGGTAGTGGGTATATGCGAATGAAGGATTTAGATAGGAGGATGTGGATGGGGGATTAGGATAGGGGTATTGAGATGGTAGACTAGGAGGATAAGAGGATGTGGGTGTTGGATAAGAAGAGGATGATGGAGTAAAGAGGGTATGATGGATATGATGGATATCCCTTGTCAAAGGTAGCGAAATAACATGATTTGCAGCATGGGCCGAAGACACTGCTTGGGATAACTCGAGGGGGTGATTGGATTTTGGAAAGTGGGTGGAGAAAGCTTACTAGCAATGATAGTGTCAAGGGGATCTATGTCATATTCCTCTTGATCAACAAGACTTTCGTTATCATTGTCAATATAATTAGGGTTTCCCTTGACCACTATTGATGGAGGATAAGGATTCATGATGGTGAAAGGATAAAGAGGATGGATGAAAAGATTTTGGATGGGATCGGACTAAAGCTCAAATCAGGATTTGGGTCAAGCTCAGATCAAAATTGGACTAAAGCTCAAATTAGGATGATTGGATGATGTGATGGGATTGATTCTGACAATCGACACCGAATTTGCTTCGAGATGGAAGTAGATTGATTGGGTTGAAGGTGATGTGATTGGATTGGATAAGGTTGATTGGATTTTGATTGAATAGATCAGATTGGATAGGATTATGGTGATAGAACGAATGTGATTTGATTGATTGGGTAATTGGATGTTTTGACAAAATAATTGGATTTGATAGATTTGGATGATTATATGGGTATGATTGGATGATGAAAGATGTGAGAGAGACCTTGAGTTTAATCAAAGGAAGTTACCCTTAGTGGCCTAGAGCTTTGATTGATTAAGAGGATGATCACAGCACTGAATCCACTTTGAGATTGAAAATAGATTGATTGGGCCGACGATAATGATAACTTATGACATGGAATTCACCTCAAGATGGAAGCAAATTGATTTGGGTCGAAGTTAAAGACTAATAATCAAATTCAAGTGCTATGGTCAATTTGGGTAACCACTTTGTAATACAAGGTTAAGGCGGTTTGGTTATGAGTGGTGTTTGGTGATGTAAATGGTAAAATTATGGTGGTCGTTAGGTGAGGGTGTGGACTTTTGAAGGGATTAGAGAGAAATTAAAATGAACGGGTGGATTGAAGATAATTATGGAGAATGAATGGGGATTTAGAATGGTTAAACAGAAGTTTGGAATGATAAGATGGAGGTTTAAATGATCAAATGGAGGTTTTGGGAGACTTAGAGTGACAAAACAGAGGCTTGGGATGATGATACAAAAGTTTGGAATGATTAGACGATGATTTAGAGGCTAAAAGGATCCAAATGGGGTGATTTTAGGTGTTCAGGAGGGCAAATTCACCCCCTGTAGTAAATTAGGGGCGTAATCGCCTCACTGTAGTAAATCAGGGGCATAATCGCCTCACTGCGGTAAAAACAGGGGCGTAATTGCCTCACTGCGGTAAAAATAGGGGCGTAATCGCCTCACTACGGTAAAACAGAGGCTTGGTTTGATGCAAATGACTATGGCAAGGACTTTAAAATGACAATGATAAGGCCAAATTGTCAAAATTTCACCAGTTTCTCACAAGAAAACACTCTCAAGCAAACACAACCCTATGATTAGTGTTAAGGGTATGGCCAAAGAGGTCTTAATCTAGGATGCACAAGGTGTCTAGGGAGTCCTCGATATACTCTCGGTACGTGAGGCACAACCGTGAACACCAGCCCGCCACAAGCATGAGTCAGGAACCCCAGCAAGATACTGAAGGGCTCAGACCAACTCTTCATGTCTATCTAGGTATCACCCTAGCTTTGACGCTCTGTCAATTACGACGTGATTGGATTGGGGTACAACTTTCGCTCTCCCCCCTTTATATACCCCGCCAGTACACGTGGTTGGAATCATCCCTTGGGGTGATGAAATCCCCAAGCAGGTCCCACTATAAAGAAAGCACTAACCATCTCCAACTACTCCCCAGGCTCACACGAAGTGCAAGGGGAAAGCGAAAACAAGCTAATGCTCCCTTTGGGTAACACCAAAAGACAAGCACAGCAAGCAATGAATATTACTCCCTCTAATTAAACTATGTTCTTAAATTAATGTAAACAACAAGGATAGTTTAAAAAGTTTACGCAAATGAATAGCCCTACAAGAAAATGTTAGATGTTTTATCCCGCTTTCTCCATCAACTTCACAAGAATATGCTGCAAAAGGTTAGCAAAAAACACATGTATCCTTGCAAGAACAATGTTAAGGAGAAAATAGCAAAGAAAACCGAAGCCAAGATAACAGCTTTACCTTCCAGGGGGCACAGTCGCCCTTTTGTAGCAAATAAGGGGCGTAATCACCTCACTATAGTAAAAACAGGGGCGTAATCGCCTCACTGTAGCAAATCAGGGGCGTAATCGCCTCACTGTAGCAAATCAGGGGCGTAATCGCCTCACTGCGGTAAAATCAGGGGCACAGTCGCCCCACTGTGAAAAAGTGTTAGCACAAATTTCAGCCTAGGGGCGTAATCGCCTCACTGCAGAAAAGTGTTTAGCCCAAAAGACAATTTTCAGCCAAGGGGGTGCAATCGCCTCACTGTAGCAAAAACAGGGGCATAATCGCCTCATTGCAGAAAAGTGTTAGTACAGAAAATAGTTCTCAGCCCAAGGGTGTGTAATCGCCTCACTACAGTAAATGTTAGCACAAAAAATAATTTTCAGCTAAGGGGGCGCAATCGCCTCACTACAGAAAAGTGTTAGCACAGAAAATAGTTTTCAGCCCAAGGGGGCGCAATCGCCTCATTGTAGCATAAACATGGGCGTAATTGCCTCACTGTGGTAAAATAGGGGCGTAATCGCCCCACCGGGCATGCCATAAATGTGATATCAAAATATTTAACCTATTCTAAGCAATTAAAATGCAATGGAAAATATAATGAAACACCTCAATATTAGCCTAAGGAATTTGAAAATACAAAGAGGAAAATGTTAAATGAAGATAAATGGTATACCTTCCTTCTTGCAGCTGAAACTCCTTGGTTGGCCCTTGATTTGGATTGATTTGTATGCTCCTTGATGGCTCTTGATGTGGCTAAGTAGAGGATTTTACTATGTGCTTGGATGTAAATGTAAGTGAATGTAATTGAAGACTAGATGAGTGCACAAAATGGCAGCATGTAGTTATAAAATGGCTAAGTCCCTTCAAATGCCTTAGTTAAAGGGGTATTTATAAAGAAACTTGAATTCTCTAGAGAATTCAATGGTTGGGATTTATCCAACAAGGTCAAGATGAAGGGCTAAGGTGAGTTGAGGACTCACAAGCCCTCACATCTTGACATGTGGAATGTGAGATGGCTAAGGGTGAGATGACGTGTAGGTGATGTGGAAGGGAGGTACATGATGTGGAGGAAGGACAAGTACCTTCCAAGTACTTTGATGTGACCTTTCAATGATCACATGGGGAGGGGGAAAGCTTTGAGAGAATAAAAGTGAATAAAAAATTCACAATAATTGGAAGAATCTAGTGGATAAGACAAGGTTCCCAAAAGGTGGGAATTTGTCACATGTGCATGAGGTGACATGTCAAATATTCTAGAAGATGCATGGGAAAAGGGGATTCTAGGAATAATAAAAGTGAATTAAAAATTCACATGGGGAAGAGAGGAGCCTAGGGTGAATAAAAAGGAATTAAAACTTCCTTGGGGGATGGGGAGAGTTGACTAAGGTACTAATTAGGTTTAACTAATTAGTAATTAGAGCATAATTAGGGGTTAATGTGGATTAGAAGCCAACTTGCAAAAGTTGGAGGATGTGACACATCCTAATCAAGGATTAGGCATGTGCACATCCTTAATGAAGAGATTAGGAGATGGATTAGGATTAGATGAAAATGATATGTGAGGAATTAAATAAATGTAATATTTATTTAATTCATTTGATGAAAAGAGGATTAAGGAGAGTAAGGTATTTAATTATTAATTAAATACCTTAGGGATTTGACAGAATTAAGGATATTAATTAAATAATAGTAATATTACTTAATTAACTTGGATAAGAGGTTGTTTAGATGAAAAGTGACAAATTTGGATAAATTAATTGTCCAAATTTGGATGTCTACAATTTCTATTTAAGTTTTTGTAACTGTTAAAGATCTATAAAGTTTTGTATTATTCTCCTCTCAAAATTAGTGTAGAAAGTTGTTCTACTACCTTAGCTTCCTTACAATTATTAGCCTAATTAATTAATTAATTAATTTAGTTGGAGGATTTGGGGATAAAAGTAATGGATAAATTAATTAAATAAATAATGAATATTTATTTAATTAATTGTCTAGGAGAATTGATAAAGGTGATGGGATAAATTAATTATATAAATAAATATTATTTAATTAATTAATGGCTTAAGATAGCCTAAAATTAGGCGTGGTTGGGTAAGGTCAGATTTTAGGTGTCTACAAATAATATTTAATTATTTTAGCCACATGGATGAGGTGGATAATAGGTAGAAATAGGTAATTATTTATTTATTTGTGAGGAGATGGAAAAGGTGATAAGTTAAATAATATGATTATTTAATTAAGTGTGAGACCTTAGGTGAAAGGGATATGCATCTTAGGTTAATTATGACTAGGTGATGGGATGTAGGCATAGGTGATGAAATTGGTCAATTAGGGATTAGGTAATAGGTTTAGTGATAATGAATAGACCTAGGGAATATTTTATGTTTCTACACATACATCTATATCAAGTATTATACACTTTTACACAAATATCTATTTAACTCTTTTTACTTAATATCTCAATTACCATTCCAACCTTAAAGCTTAGGGTATACCTTTACTAACACATAACTTTTATAATGTATTAATCTTAACTATAATAAATTGAAATATTTTAACAAATCTCTTACAGTTTAATTATGTTTACTTTTTACTTTGTAGGATAGTTTCCTATAGGACTTAAATGTGTTTAGTTGTCTAAACTAGTATTCCTTTTGTTGCATGTCATGTAAGCATGTCTATGTGCATATGTGTAGGTATACATATATACACCTACACATGCTCATATATCCATGCCTAGTTTATATAGTGGTGCTCAATGTCTTATATGCACTTAGTCTAGTGATTCCACATTTTAGTAATCCCATTTACTAATAGAGCAAGATATTATAACAAAAATAAATTATAGTACATGAATATTTAATAGTGTTACAACAAAGTAGTGGTAATAAGATGTGTATAACAAAGTATGAGTACTCAACTGCACTATAATATAGGGTGCTAATATAACCATGTATGGAAAAGTATATACACTCATTGACATTATAATGCTATTATTAATTAAATATGACAATGGGCATATACTTGGAAGTATTATAATAGGCAAGTATATTCACTACTTCATCATATGATGTATAAGCAAAAAAAAGAGCAACACATTTTTAATCTATCATGCTAGTTAATTATATTATATGAAATCAGCACTAATATGCATTACCACAATGACTAGATAAATTAGTTTTGAACAACAAGATAAGAATCTATTGGTTGGGTGAATTGGCTCCAAAAATTATTATAGTATCTAATATTGACTAGAAATAGAGATATTCTAAAAATAAAATAGAAATTATTCTTGCATTCTTATGGAGAATAAATGCAACCATATCATTGGTATCTTCAATAGCATGTGAACTATTTTATGAAACTTTTACGGTATTTATAAATGATGATATATCTTGACCCACAATTTCATCTATAACTTCTTGTTTCTCCAAATAGCCAAAATACAATATGGTATACATTATTTTCTATTTGGTAGATGGTTAAACTAACTACTAGTATTTTATGATCTACTCATACAATATTTGAAGAAATATGTGTATATGAGTATATATATGTATATACATATATGCATATATTCACACAATATATATGCTCATATTTAGACTTAATATGAGATATGTAAAATAAAAGCTATGGAAAGTATTAGAAATGCACTCAAGAAACTACGCTATAAGTAACACATAGTAAAAACTACAAAAAGGCTAATAAGAGGGATTTCATAGAGCCTAGGTAATGGCTCATACAACATTACACTCCACATAAAATTCACATCTATTTCTAAAAGAAAACTCCTTTTTCCTTATGTTCCCTATTCTCTTTTTCAAAAGAGTCTTAAAAAACAATATGCATGAGATATCTTTAAGAAAATAAATAAGAAAGGTTCCACACATCTAACTTGTACATCAAATTCCTTTCATATCTTCTTTTTCCTTCACACACTCTACTTTTTCCCCAAAATTTTCATTGCTTCCCTTCTTCTCATCCATTTTTTTCTCAAAAAAACCTAACTATTTTCACATGGATTTGCACCCTTGTTGAACCTATCATTCAACAATATGATGACATAATGGGAATTATCTCAATGTGTGGGACATTACTATTGATATCAATCCTATAGAGAAGTTTGGATCCTTTCTAAACCTAGTTGTAGTGTCTTGATCCAACTCAACATAGATGAAAATAAAACCTTAATCCTACACTAGAATAACTTATAGAGAAAAGGGAGAAAGAAAATACATAAAAGGAAATGAGGCGATGCACCAAGATTTAGTCCCACAGATAGTCCCTTGAAATAGGTTTTACAGAAAATACATATCTAGAAAGTAGCAAATATTCATTCAAAGAAAGGTAAAAAGATTTACATAGTATGTTAGAACTGAGAAAAGGTGAAACAAAACTTTATTAAACCTAAGGCATAGAGCTAGTTACAGTTATCAAAGAATGAATAATTTTCAAGTCTCTACTCTTGAAATTGAGAAGGAACTCCTTATAAAATGAACAACATGCCTCTCTAACCGGAAGAGGTGTTGGGAACCATGCTATGTAGGAAACCCTAGCCATGAATTCATTTAATGCTCTACAAGAACATATCATTTTTTCATATCTAATTTGCATGACTAGGATGTATGAAATAACATTATTTGCACCTTTGCCATACCTGAGCATTAATGATTCATGGGTTTGAGTGTAATAAATCAAAGTAAATTTCTACAAAATTTATGACAAAACATGACTTGGAGATGATTAATTGATAGGAGGTTCATAAGTAGTAAATGATGTATGGGTGTCATCTTTCTCCTTTAGGTATGTGTTAAAATGTATTTTAATCAATTTCTAAACTCCTTTAGATCAAAATTTGGTAGTTGTAAGCATTAGCATGCATTAATGGTGTTGTAGAGTGGAAGGCATAAGAAAATACATCTTTTAGAGTGTCCCTATTGCAATCAGTAGAGTATCAAGACATCAGTTACCATCATTCCTATCAAGCTTGGGAAAGAACATAAAATCCTTTGATGGCTTGAAAAATACTTAACACTCACTTTGGTTGAGCCATCAAACATTGGGCTTCCCTTGATTAGCATGGGGTATGTGCAAGATCATGGGGGTCCAAAAAGTGGCAATGGGAAAAAAAGGCATTTTTAACACGTCCAAAAATACAAAATTCATGCCTTTTAATTTTTGCAGGCTTGGGTACAATATCTGTTTTGGTTTGGTAATACCAAACCAAAATGGATATCTGTTTCAAAATGGATATCCTTTTTGTTTTCAAAACAGATATCCGTTTTGGAAAGCGAGAACCCTTTTTTTTAAAACAAAATGAATATCCGTTTTCAAAACCTAAAAAACCCTTTTTAGTAAAATGGGCATAAATTTTGTGTTTCTATCGAATTTTTGCAGGTGTTAGAAAGGTGATTGAGAGCTCTATGCAATGGACGAGGTGGTGTTTCTATATTATACACCAAAAAATAATTATAATCATTTGAACTTCATATTTAATTTTTGAAACATCAAATGCTCACTAATTTCACATGCAAAGTCTTTTTTTCATGATTTTTTGGTAACAC
>VDFB02224691.1:15427-48859 GCA_007258455.2 Sequoia sempervirens
ATGCGGTTAAGAAAGTCAATTGCATCGTTTCATCAAACTAATGTGTCTCTGAATGTCAATTGTGGCATTTCATCAAGTAGATGCGTCATTTCATACAAAAACCTGCAAAATCAAATAAAACTCTACAGATACGCGAAGATGGTGTCTTCACGTCGGGTTCACCAAATGTAGCTCAGAGAAAAACACATGAGAGAGTTAGGCAATTCAAATCTAAATCTATTCAAACTATACTAACGAATCCTCAAAGCTTAGATAATCGAGCACAAAAGAAAGCTAAGAACAACATGCATGAAAGAAACAATTTTACCAAACATGCGATCAATTCCGTTAAATAACCTCCATTACTCTTCTCCATTTCATTTGTGTAGTGTACTTGCCCTTAGATTTTCAAAGTTCGTGCAAGCATAGCCTAAGTGTTGTGATTAAGACAAAACATCGAAGATTCAAGATAATTGCTCTAAAAGTCATACGATTTCAAGAGATTGGAATGATGAATGACAGATCAATTTATAGAAAATTGATCATTCGAACGACAGGTCAGGCTTGAAAGATCAACGGACGATTGAGATCGACAGATTAGTCATGCATTCCGATAACTATTAGTAGTGACATGAGTGATACAAATTAGAAATAGAAATAAAGATTAAATAAATGATTTAATCTTTAAGTTTGGTATTCGAAAACAAAAAGAATAGTCTTTACACAAAGATAAAGATGGATTAAATCAACTCTCTGTTCGAACACACGCACAAGATTTAATTAATTAAATGGGAATATTTAATTAATATGCATGCACACGCAATTGAGTTAGAACTAGATGACTAAATGATATGACGAAGAGATTACTCAAGAAAGCCACTCAGACATTAAATCCTAAGTTAATCGAAATGCATTTAAATACATTTTTCCCACCTGTGAATACCTTAGATTTTAAACTCACACAATTCAAATATAGAGGAATGTTATAAAATGAGATTATGAATTAAATAATTCATTTAATTCAAGATTTGACATTTGGAGAATAATTAAATAAATAATATTTATTTAATTAAGTGACAAAGGGATTTAAGTGAATAATTAAATAAATAAAGGATTTATTTAATTATAGTTGACATATGATAAAAGGGGAATTAAATAAGAATTTATTTAATTTGACAAGAAGGATAAGGTTAATTAGTAACATAATTAAATAAAAAGCGTTTATTTAATTAATCGATAGAATAAAGAAAGTGTGAATTAATTAAATATAAGATTATTTAATTAATAGAAGAAATGAAGACTTTAGAGAATAATTAAATAATTGACACTATTTAATCATGACCACGAAGAATACGAATTATGAAGAATATTGAAGTCGCGGGCTTAGACCAGACTTCGGTGTCTACAGGAAGTTCATAAGCAGTAAATGATGTATGGGTGTTATCTTTCTCCTTTGGGTATGTGTTAAAATGTATTTTAATCAATTTCTAAACTCCTTTAGATCAAAATTTGGTAGTTGTAAGCATTAGCATGCATTAATGGTGTTGTAGAGTGGTAGGCGAAGAAAATGCATCTTTTAGAGTGTCCCTATTGCAATAGAGTATCAAGACATCACTTACCATCATTCCTATCAAGCTTGGGAAAGGACATAAAATCCTTTGATGGCTTGAAAATACTTAACACTCACTTTGGTTGAGCCATCAAGCATTGGGCTTCTTGATTAGAATGCCTATCAAACTTAGGGCATGGACATATCCACCTTTGAGATCCCATCAAATCACTGATCCATCATACATTGAGCAATCGGGCCTACGATGAACTACATGCACTAGGAAATGAGATGAGAAACTATGAAACTTTGATGGTATGATGTTATTAGAGGAAAGACAAACCCTCAAGGTATCAAGAATGGAAGGGAAAGTAGGAAGGTAATGGAAGGCATGAAACTTTGAAAAATGATAAATACTAAGAAAAAATGTAAGGAGTTTTGATAGAGTTTCAGAGCATTGGGGGTGCATGGAAAGAGGAATAAGAAAAGGAGATGGTTGAAAGTCCAACTCTGATAGAATACATAGAGAAATTGATGTAGTATTGAACTTTCACAGAAGGATAGAAAGAGATAATGTAATAGCCTGGAGAGGCCAAAACATTGATAGACTTATAAGAATTTGGAGTGGACTGAGGGAAATGTTAGGGAGTCAAATTTTGAGGGAAGCATGACTAGAGTGACAAGTCTGATGGGGATGGATGGATGGAAGAAGAAATCTAATAGTTTGAAAGGTGAAGAACAAATTTTAGGGAATTAGAGAGTCAAGGAGAGGGGAATCGAGGAATTGATGGATGAGGAAGTTTGAAAGTCCAACAAATGCAAGGAATTAAAGGCTTTAAAGAATAATTTTTAGCTTTAGGGATCGAGAATACTAAGGAATGGTAGGAATGAAAGACAAACCTTGAAAGTCCAAAAGGCTAGTGAACATAACAATTGGGAAACTTTTAGGTTTCAAACTTTAGGGATTAGGGTGATGAATGAATGGTACATGTGCAAGGGAAACCCCAACATCCTACAAGGCTAACATAACAACACTTGGCCAAGAATACACTTCAAATTTAAGGATAAAGGATTCTAAGGAATAACATGATTATAAAGGAAACCCCAAAAGCACGAAGGACCAATAATATTGACACTTAGAAACTTTTACAAGCCTTCAAGGTGGGCTTTAGAAGCAATAAAAAGGGCATATATAGATGGATAACCTTGAAACTCTAAAACTGTAACAAAATAATACATAGCTGATTTTGGAAGGATTATAGTGGGGACTTGGGATTGATAAGGAAGTTATACATGTATGGGTAACACTGAAATTCTAACATCCCAAAAACTCATCACTTAGTAAATTTTGGTTTTTTTCATAGGTATTTGACTAAAGAATGAAAGAAGGGATTAATGCAATAACCAAAGGCACAAATTGATGCAAGATTACCCATTTAGGATCTCTCAGATTGGTTATCATCAATGGGAAAATAAGGGGATGAGATGCCAACAATAACATATGCATTCAATTTTTCCCTCTCTTCCTTATTTTGCACCAAAATGGCACATACCATTTACTACCTTCTTCTACTCCACTCTAATGTATTTAATACTCCACTCCAAATTTAGCTGATTATGCCTCCTTTCTAGGTGGTGAGATACAATGATGGTAATTCCAAAAAGGTGACACATTAAATTTTTAGTTAGTGGTAATTTATTATTTGCATTTAATGCTTTTATGCATGTATTTTTAAATTTAAATATTATCATTTTTATTCTTTTATATAATTCCAACTTAATCAAAATTAATTATTTTCCTATTAAAATAAATAGCTTTGAAAAAATAATGAACTCTTCCCCCCAAGATTTTACCTACCTAACTGATAACCATGAAGAAATATGATCAGATGTCTAATTATATAATAGGGATGCAAACAAAACTAGACCTTTAACCACTGTATCATAAGAAAAAGGGGAACCCTAAGTTTAATGCATAAAACCTAGGATCAATTACCTCCTTTTTCAAAGGTGCATTAGAATGCACATCAACAAGGTGAATAGATTGACTTTCAACCATGAAGGTGAGTCAATCAGACTTGGATATGCATCCTTAGGGACTTGAAAATGGATTGGAATTGATTTTTTATGATTGACCTAATTGACTATATGACCTAATATGAAAAATGTAGTATTCTAAAAATACACAGACTAAAATAGCAATTTGTAGGCAGATCTGGAAACTGTAGGAGACTATGTACCTATACTAAAAAATTAGTTCTGAATTGAATAGGAATAGGACACCTAGGGGCATATGGGTCTCTTATAGGGTGTCCTTCTCTACTTTCAGGGTCCTCTGGTGACATATATGAGCTTATGATTTTTGTTTGCAAAGTTGTCAGAATGCTATTAGATAATTTTGTAGGTGAGTTTTCATGGATTGATAAGATTTAGGCTTTGAATGCAATAATGAACAACTTGTCTTCGATCTTTCTTTAATCTTGTTCAAACCTATAACCTACACATTCTAAGAGAGAAAATGTTGGGCCATTTAGGGGTTTTCCTAAGTCAAACCCCGTGTAAGTGTTTCCACTTCCAAAATGGAAATGTCAATGATAAAGTGATAAATGAAAGGAAGGAATGATGAAATTACAAAGTGCTACAACTCACCACCCTCCTATGGCTTCCTTGAAGGACTAAATTCATGCATATCACCTCAAGGTCTTGATCTTCTTACTTGATTTGCTTGAATACTTTGGAGACCTACAAAAGCATTAGCCTTCACAAAACAATGACAACATGAACACTCATACACTTTGACATCATGCTTGGATCTTGAATGTTGCAATAATGCTCTGAAATGTTGCTCTTGACTTGTTCTCAATGTTCACCTTTTTCTTGATAATGCTAGACATCTCTTGTAAAATTTCAAATGATGAAAAGTCTAGGTATTTATAGGCATTTTTTTAATTTCTTGAGAATTAAATCTCGATAGCCGAAATTTGAAATTTGAAATTTGAATGTTAAAATGGCCACTCCAACATATTAAAAGTTAGTCCCCGGTAGAATAGGGGGACCCATACGCCCATGGGTGTATGGGTCTTGGCCCTATTTTCTAGGAAACAATGTATCAGGGACAAAACATTAATTGATTGGATTTATTCAATGCTTGCAATTTATCAAAAAGTGGTACAAATGGGCTATAGAATGCATAATTTTAGAAAATTATGGACTCCAATAGGCCCAATAATTTAGGGGGATCAAAAAATAGTGTGAAATTGTCAAGGGTGACAATTTATGATGCTACAACCACAAGTGTTGGTTAAGCTAATTAGGAAGAAACCAACAAAGATAAATAACTGAAAGAAACTAATAATTTTTTAAAATGATGATACCTTCTCAGTGACATGGTATGCTTACTCATAGTCTCAATCTACCACTCTCTTTGATGATGCCTTCCTCTTTTAGGAGGGGGAAATACTTTCCTAGAATTAAATATCATCATCACAAGGTAGTTAGTTCATTAATCATAATCATATTAATAATAAAAATCATATTAATGATAAAAAAAATTATTCTCAATTCTCATGTTAACAAACTAACATCTATAATTAATCTTGCAATGAATTATAAATTTACACTGGAATGGTCAATGCAATAAAACTATCGATATTCACATTTCAAATCTATATAACCTAGAAATCAAAAAAAAATAAAAAAAATTCATTTCATTAAAGTATTTAAAATTAGGGTGTGACAAACATTCGTTGAAGATAAATTTTAATGATCATTTGAAACATCCCACTAAAAATGCTACAAAAGCCTCTTCTAGATCTCTTCTAAAAGGTCACACTAAAAAATAAATGAACACACCTTCAAACAAGATCATTTTCTAGAGAGGTTTAAAGGAGTCAATCTAAACTATCCTCTAGAACCAGTCAATATAATTGAGACTCACCTTCTAAAATAAATCAAGTAGTTAAACATTGAAGTTTTGTTGCTTTAGGAAATCAAAGAAATACTTGAGCTCAACCAACTTGTTAAAAAAAATGCATAAAAAACCAAGGAGAAAAAGAAATAAACTAGTACTATCCAAATAATGGATATTTAAATCTTTAAACCTCCTATCAAGAAAAAATATTCTTGACCTAAGTGTGATGATCTTGATAGACTTTTTATTATAGTACCTATTGATGGAATTGAATTTTTTAATGCACTTGTAAAATTGAGAGATGTTATTAATGTTATGATAGTCAATGTGATTTTAATTATATCATTAAAAAATCTCTAGCCTACAAGCACCATGCTACACATGCTAGATCAATCTATTGTCATCCCAAAAGGAGTATTAAAAAACATACTATTCATGGTTGAAACTTGGGAATACCATCTGGATTTTTAGGTTATCTAATCTTGAACTTTGAAAGATAATTATCCATTGAAACTAAAAAGACCTTGGTTAGCGATTGTTGCTACCCTAATATATTTTCCATTAGAAGGAATGACTACTTCTAATGGTTTTAACAACAAAAAATTATCATTGTATCCTCTTGCCCAACCATCCATGAATAAGTTTCACAAATTATGGGTGGATGAACTAATTGGTACCAACAAACAAGAAAACTTGGCCTCATTAACAACATACATCAATGGAACCTATCTTTCAATGAGAGAGTCTCCCTCTTTCATTTTTAAAGAGTAATGATTTAATTTTAAATACAACTTATTAACAAGACTCTTCATTTGGTAAATTTCACCTATTATTTTCATAAGCTATTTGTAATAGCCTCCTCTCAAACATTCAAGATAATGAAATCTAGAAGACAAAAATAAATGACCTTACATGTGCCCTCTTGTCCAAATTTGTTAAGTATTTGTCAAACATACCCACAATATTTCCTTTCTTTGCAGTACATTTCCCCACTGATCCATTTATTTCAAGAGATATTTCATTTTCAACTTCTACAACTCATATCCAAAACCATTGAATTTTCCAATTTTAATCCAAGACATGTTATCCATGGCTTCAACCATAAAAGGATCTACAAAACCCACTAAATTAAATACTTCACTAAAGCCAAAAATTCTCACACCACTTCCATAAAGGCATCCATCTCTAATTTAAAATATAAGCTCTAATACCAAGTGTTGAGATATAGATGAATAAATACAATGAAATGCTATGAATTAAGCGTATAAATCTATTTAAAAGAACATGTGATGGACCATTTAAATTTTTAAATGCGGAGAAAATATATAATTAATAATTCAAAAAGGACATAAAATCAAATACATAACACTAGATGTAGGTGGAGAAACCCTTTTGAAAGAAATGTCCACCATGAAAGAGAGTACGAGTTTATATTAATCACAATAATAGGTTACATCAATACATCAACTCCAACTCTTCAGTCTATGGCATTGTGGTAGCATAATAATGCTCAACATATAAAAGACCATAGAACAATTATCTAAGGCATCTAATTTATAGATAAATGGAGTAGGAAAAATCGTATGTGGATTCCTCGAAACCAAGTACCATAAAACTATGGTATGAAAAAAATCCAGTGCCCTCATATGACCAAATCCTTCAATGCCCACAAGAATAGTAATCAGTAATTGTGGTCCCTTTAAAAAATAGATCTCAGGGTAGACATCCCCAAAAGTAGGACTTCATTTTCAAGCCACTATAATATGTGGATTGAACTCACCATAACTAAAGATGCTCTAAGTTCTTCGCCTAGTGGCTAGGAATGAAGGTGATATAAATGCATCCACATCGCATCATAATCACCACTACCATATGTAACCACTCACCACAAGTGTAGCCTCCCTTATTTAATGCCATTACAATTAATATTCCATGTTTGAGAGAATAATAATTAAATAATTAATCCAATCACACCCATGTGTCCATGTATCCACTCACAAAGTGTTGGAGACATCATGGCATACATAAGGATTGCAAGGTCAATAGTACCTTAACCTAGAAGAAAAGCATATGACCACACTGAATGGCTATTTATAATTTTATGCTATAGGCATTATGGTTTGGTCCCAATTTCCTATGTTTTGTTCAAATGTTCTTTGTTTCAATGCTTCTTCTTGCATTACTATTGAAGGCCACAAATCCTCCTCTTTTGGGTTTTGTTCCATATAATAAGGATGTCCTCTTGCCTTTGCACTTTATGTGTTGACTAAGTTAAATAAAATTGGCTACCTTTTAGCTCATGTTGTTTCTCAGAACTAGGTTAAAGGAAGTTTTTTTTTTTAATTTCCCCCAACAACTTGTTAATGGTCATTTTGTTTATGGCTCAATTCAATTTTTTTTCGAAGAAGATGATAATGTCAAATGGGCTCTTCCATGCCTAGATACATTATGCTTAGCCTTTAGTTCAAGTATGCAATGGTAGATAACGTAGAGATATAGAGAATCATTTCTATATTGGCATAATTAGCTCAATTTATAGTCTATAAATGGATTAATCATGGAGAGGTTTTTAGATTTCCTAACATGTATTTCGCTTTTCAAGCTTCTCTCTCTTCATTGTGGAAAGTTTCTGTTACTCTTGTTGAGAGTAAATTATCTTATTAGATCACCAAACCTCTTTCTATTGCATGAAAATTTTAGGTTTGTTCTAACCTTTTACAACTACCCACATGTGTTTATTATTCATCATGTTGGGTGCTCTCAAAATCCTCCTATCAAAAGCTTGTGAAACTTGAAAAATATTTTTACAAACCTCCTTTGATTAGAGAAAATATTTTTATTGGGTTGCCTAGGAGTTGTGTTGTCTCCCTCATGATTTGAGTGGTCTTGGCCTTATTGACATTCAACATTAGGGATTGGTTTTTCTATTAAGTGGGTTATTAGAGCTCTAAAGGGGAATGAATCTTGGAAGGTATTTATTCATCATTGTATTTATTTTGATGTTGCTTATGGTCATAAAGCTTGGAAAGTCTAGGTTTCCAATCTATTATTATTATGAAGAAACATGCTCAAATCTATGACAAATTTTGATCATTATTATATGGAAGACTTGGGAAGCTATTAAGCCATGGCTTACATAGAAAAGGATAAGATTTTTGCAATGGATTATCTATCAATCAACAATCCATTTGGTGCACTCTTATAATCACTCACTGAGATAGACCTCTCGCTAAAGTTCCTTGACTTTGTGCCCTAAACTTTTTTACAAGGGCATTAGGACTCGAGTTTTTTCAAAGACCGCCAAAAATTTGTTGTCTTGGGTCAAGGTGAAAATGAAACTCAAACTCTTCAATCAAGATTGTGCATCCTTTCATACTACTATTGATTTTATTCCTATGAATATGCTTCACAAAATTGCAGTTGGGTGCAATAAACTTTGGTGGAAAGCTAATATTCATGTATACAAAATCTATGATTTTCTCTAATGTTCTCATTCAAGTACATGTGCAAGCTAATAAAGTTACTCATCTATAGGTGCTTTTTGACCACTTAGGTAATGCAATGTATAGTTTTGAAAGTCTTATAGACCTCTCTGTCTCATAAGGGTTAGTCCCCTTCTTAAGGGTGTTGGTGTAGACATATTCACGATACTCATAAACACAATTCTCATGGTTTGTATGACTCTCCATGAACTCAACACAAAGCTTGGATTATAATGTTTATAGGTGATTTCAACAAGCTTGTTTGTCTTTTATTATCTCAAAATTCCAAATGATAGAGGTGCTTCTAACTAGCTAGATGGTGACAAAGTTCCTTGCTTGACATTAATCATTTCTCCGACCAGAAATGAATCTCAATCACTAGATGGAAAACTGGATAATAATAAAATAATGTATTGAAGTGGGAAAAGACAAAAGAAAATTAACAGAAAATATAAAACTAAAACTGTGAAGAGTGTTGTTGCACAATAACAAAATTAATCATTTGCATTGCTTGTTGGAAATGAACTACATCAGGACTTTATATAGAGGATTTTCAAAAAGTTTAGAATCATCTAAAAGTGCCTAACCCTAGCCAATATAAAGAAGTTTCTAGAAAGTATCATAGCCAACATAAAAATAAAATAATTAAAAAAACTTAACCTACAGCTGGTAGAAATTACCAGAATATTCTAACAATTAAATTGGAAAGCTAATTTCTTATGACCAAGATCTTCCCGATAATCGTAGTTTACCACCACTCCTTTTATAGACGCCGACATCAAAAACTTCATTGACACCCAAAGAGCTGTAAAACTTGAAAAACAAAGATGGTTACGTCAATCCACGTAGCATAATAATACTGTCCAATCGGGGTTGTTACGTTAGGCTAATGAAATGGGGTGTAAATTCATTCAGCATATTGGCCTCTCCGACAAAGGCGTACTGGGAAGAAAAAACGAACCATCTCAAGAGCATATCAGATTCATGTGATTCTGACAGTCAAATAAAACAGCAGAGCTCGCGGGGAATTATTACTTGAGTCCGTGAGACAGGTTGCCAGGCCCTACTTCACCTGCTCCTTGCCCGGCAACTGCAGTCTCCGTATAAGTATTTTGGCCTCGACAGGACTGCCGACAGGGCAAAACTATGTTAGAAAGATAATACCTAGTTCTTTTGTCCCCAATCAAAATGGAAGAAGACCTATTATTTGAACGACTATATGGAGTGTTTATATTGGGTTCATGGTTTTAGCCCTGATTATAACAAAACGGTAGATGATTAACTATTGGTGTATGTGGGCCATGGAGTTGGTTTGTCTATGACTTAGACACTTTTGAACAACCTAGTTCTTCTTTTTTTCATATTCATGTTATTTTGGATATGTAAGGTTTTGTAATTTTCCAGTGTCAAAAGACTATGGATTTGTAGATCTATGATTTCTAATTATCATATTTGGATGCTTAAGTGGATTTAGATTTACATGTGAACTAAAACCCAGGGTTTGTAGATATGTGAAAAGACTATGTTCAAGGTATTCTACATGGAAATGGTGTGTAGATTTGCATGTTTCTTGTTAAGGTCCCTATAACTATGGTTACTCTAGTGTGGCTTTGTTTGGAAAATTGGGTCTACCATTGAGCTAGTGTTTGAGTCTTATAAATCTACATGTTATTTGTAGTTGCATCCAAAATTATTTATTTAGTTATTTGAGATTGGAGCACTAATCATGTTTTTCTCTTTTGAGATGTTACATGTGTGAAAATATTGTGAATTATTTGATGTAGATTTAGTTTGGTTGGCCTTTCTTGTTACCTTATTGCATTGGTATGTTTATTTTAGTGAGATAAAGAGATGGTTATTTGGAGTACATGATATGTGTAGTGGGACATATAGTAGTTGGCTTATGGGACATGAGAGGCTTTGTTCACTTAAATAGTGGGAGCTTTGTGTAGTTACATGGTAAGTCCTATCTTCTTGTTTCAAGGTCTTTGGTTCTTCTTTCAAATGTGTTGGTCTTACAATAGTAATTTAACTATGTGAGAGCCATGGATTATATTTGATTAATATTTTCTTATCACTATACCATGTATAGTTCAATATCACTTTCAGTGGGAGCTTTGATACTGATGTGGTTATATCAATTTAGATGGATGATCTTCTACAATAGTTGTTGGTGTCATGAGTACCCCTTAGATTTTTCCTCTTTATTGTAGTGAATTCATTGATATTTTTGGTTCTATTGATAGAAGATGTTATTTTCATATGTTTGGAGATGTTAACATCCTAGTTATCATGGAGGAATATTGGAGTCTTTTGATTGAGGTGTTGTTTATGATCTTCCTTTGAGGGGATGTATTTCTCTTTGGTTTTGAGTATTGATCATTTTCTTCGAGCTTCATGATTTTGTAGGTTGCATTTGAAGTTGGCATGGATTGATTGGTTGGATGCTCATGGATACTAGAGAGACTTGGGTGAGGTTGTATATCTCTTGTACTTAGATATTTGTGAAAGATTAAGGAGCCTACATGGATATGGATGTGAGTCCATTATGGACCTCATAAGAAGTTTTTCCTTTATTTTAAGATTGTATTGTTCGGTGTTCTATGCACAAAACAATCTTGTAAACTACTTTTGGTATAATTAGTAGGTGAATGATCTAAGAGGATTTTCCTACTTGATTATCAAATGTATTCTTTATTCATATCTTATATTTTGATGTGTATTAGTCTTGAGCTTTATTAGTTCTACAAGATTATTGAGAAGTAGATGGTTTTATGGATTTTTGTTGTTATCTTTGTGCTTTGACCTTGAGCTATGATAATAGTTATGAGGACTTGTTTGGAGAGCTACAAGAAATGGTTTTATCTTTGGTCATATTCCCTTTTTTGTGGGAATGATTATTTGTTCTTTGCCTTTTGTGCACAAGAGGTTTACTTCTATCTCTTTCATGTTTCCACTTTGAGTTGAATGGTTAGATGTTGATATCCTTTTAGTTTGGGAATATTGGAGAAGGTACTTTACATAGCTTGGAACATGTTAGTGTTGGTATATAGGGATATGGTTTGATTTTTAGGCTCTCTCCTCCCTAGTATATGGTCTTCTTCTAGTATATGGTTTGACTTTTAGGTTCTATCCTCCCTATTATATGGTCTTCTTCCCAAAGGTTCTTATGTCTATAGAGTTGAGGTTTGTATGGAGTCAAGTGTTTTTGTTTGTACTTGATTAGTTTTTGCAACTGTTTGGTAACTCCTTGATCTCTTTCTTCATTGGTGTGAAGGACTTGGGAGACTTTTTTAGAGATTAGTAATGAGATATTTTACAATGATGTATTTTACATATCATTATATGTTTCCTTGACACTATGTTTAATGGATGAATTAGTCACGTCTTATATGTAAGTGCTATATATGGACTTGTTAATGCCTTGATATATTTTTTAGACTTGACATTTGTAGTGTAGTAAAATGCATACCCTTGCATTTTCACACATGCTTGGGCCCACCTTGCTTTATTTATCCCTATTTATGTCTTAATTAGTCCTATTTTGCATCCACAAGCCCTATGAATTATATCTTTTTCTAGCTAATCCCGACATTCTCTAATGCATAAATGATAATTTAATGATTGCATCTGTGTGTCCCTAATTTTTGGGTTGGGACTAAAATGCCACCTAGAGTGTCTTTGTCCCCCAAAGGTCTCGGAACCCTAATTTTGAGGCATCTTAATTGGGCCCCTTTTTGGTGTCTGTGCCCCAAGTTTTATGACTTGGGACTAAGACAACACCTAGGGGTATCTTAGTCCTCCTTGAATTATTTTTTGGATTTAATTTCAAACTCTGCCAGGATTTAGCCTCCTTTATTTAATGAATTCATATGTCAGCTTGGTGTGATGTAATTTTGGGATATTAAGCATAGACAAGTATAAATACAAGGTTCATTCATTCATTCTAATCCAAGTCTTTTGTGAGAGCATTCCTAATATCAAATTGAGTTCACAAGAGCATCCAAGAGCATTTCTATCAGGCATTTGGAGCCATCATCAAGATTCAAGCATCATATCAAAGAGCTTCTTGCATCATGTGTGTTGTTGTGTTAACATTTGTGATCTAGGGTTCTGATGAACTAGCAAGCAATTCAAGTCCATATCCTTTGATTCAAGATCCATATCCATTGTAGCCATTTCACACAAGTTTGCAAACTTTACAACAAGGGTTTGGTGAGTTGTAGCATTGCATGTTGTTCATTTACCATTTCCCTTCATTATTTCATTTCATTTCAAGGTTTAATTACCAACAAGGGGTTTGACCAAGGCAAACCCCCATTCACTAACAAACAACAAGTTTTTCCCTTCTTGCATATTTATGATTGTAGATTTAGGTTGAAGACTTGAAGATCATTTGAAGTGCAAAGTTGCATTGCAAAGTTGTCATGTTGACTTAAACTCACCTACAAGCCAAATCCGAAAGTTTCAAAACCTAATATTGGAGAAGAAGCAAGTGTAGAACCTGGAGCTTAGAACCACATTCAAAAAATTTAGAAATTCAGAACGAGACTAATATGACACCTTGGGCATCTTAGTCCTCTCGAGCATATTTTGCAGAGATTCTTTCAGATCATGATTTGGCATCCGAAGATTTTGCATCTGCACCAAAAAACAACAACGAGACTGAGACAAAAATAAGGGCATCTTTATCCTCCTTGGCATATCTGGATAGCTTCTTTGCATTTTTTGAATCCTCACAACATTGCAGACTTCCCAGGTACACACATCCTAACTCCTTGTTGCATAATTTCATTATTTACATCCTTCATTTAGCTTGCATAACTAGTTTTTGTAAGTTGAATGCTTATTTGTCTTTTTCAAGCATTTGCTTGGTGGTGAACCCCTTAAAGCTAAAAGAACCCCTTCCTACGTCTTCCTCAATGAGAATTGACTCACCTTGCAAAGTTGATAGTTAATCCAATTAGGACTCCTAGGACATTTTTGAGTGATTAGTGGAAAGAAGGGTGATATTATACAATCATCCATCCCTTTTCAAATAAATCAACATTAAACCCATTTAGGGGAATTTCATGAATGCATATGTGTTTTGTATGAGGTGGAAATATCTTTTGGACTAGTTACACTTTACAACAATATTAAGATACCTTAGAGGGTTTTTAGTGCATGTTTATGTGTGTTGTTTCCTTTGAGTTTACATTTTATAGGATAGTGGATATACATGGACTTGATTGTAGATTTTAGATTGATATGTTGATATCATAAAATTTTACCTATGTTGGTTTGTGTACCTTGACTTGAGATATGTATAGACTTAGAGATGAGTTAGAAAATTGTTGTGGTTGTTATTCCAATGGGTGTGAGTGAGGCAACCACTTAGAGATATTTGTTACCATTTGAATTATTTTTCTTGTGTTAATGTATAGATTGGTGTGGGATTTAGTGATAGTTGGTATGTTTCACTGTCCCATGGTCCTTGTCCTATCATGTTCTAACATGATGGAGGATGAGAATTTGTTCTTGCTTAATATGGTGGTTACCTTGGTTGCAATTGTAGGTTAATTTTTGGAGCATGAGGGTCTGTTTGAGAATTAGATGGTACATGGTTGTCTAAGGGATCATTTTCCCTTGTTGGTTATTCCTATGGGTGTATTTACAATGTATGATATTAGGTGGGAGTTTAATTTAGGATTTAGGTACCACCTACCTTGTAAATACTATGCCATTTTATGCTCTCCAACATCCTTGGGAAGTGTCTATAAGCAATTAGGGTATTATTGGAAATCAATTTGTATATTTAATTTAATTTATTATTTGTAATAGATTCACAATGAAGGAGGGATCCATTGGCAATGGTAAAGGTGGCTTGTGAAGATAAAAATAATTAATTAATTTTCTCCTCTAAGTGGAGTACTTAGGAAAGAGTAGAGAATGAGTTTGAGTTCTACACATAAGGATTTTGGCATTCTCCAAGTTGGGACCTTTGGATAATAAAGACAAATACTTTTAGATTTTCCTTAAGTGATTCTTGATATTCTAGAGGTTGTCTATGAGGCTTGGGTGTTTGGGAGGGAAGAGGGTGAATATTTATTTTCCTTGGGCATGGGAATTCATGAAGGGTCATTTTTTAATGCCTTGTTGGAACCTATTGAAATTCCTCTTATTGTTTAGACCACCAATGGTTTCCTCTTTCATGAAATTCTATAATTGAAACACTAAGATAGTGGAAAATAACACAATAGGTTGGAACATGAAGGAAAATTTTTAGGAATGAGATAATGAGTTGGATGTGTTGAGATTGTTCATAGGTACAAAGGTGCTACCCAGTTGGAGGCAAAGAGGAGAATGGAAGTATGATTGTATTGTAATCTTGATTTCAAAGTTAATACATGCTTGTTCACTCTTCTTGGTGGAGTTTTATCCTACAAGGGTTTCTCCCTGTAAATCCTATGTTATGTGTTGTTATAATGGTGTTCACTAATTTTTCTATTTGTTGATTTAAAAATCTATTAAATATTTTCATAATAATTCAAGGTTAAGAAAACTTAATTTTAGATTTACATACAATTTTTTGATTTCCATAATTTGATGTTAAATAATTGGCCTAGAGATTGTAATTTCCCAACATAAATTTATTATTCAACTAGATTTTACCATTTCCATGGTCCTCATTAGGATTTCCAAAATTCAAATTCAAATTTTGGCCAACTCCCACCCATTCCTTTCTAGCCTAGAGCCAACTAAACACATGCTTTAATGAATTATTGCCATGTCCTTGTATTTAAAGACATTCAATTGCATTCATTTATCATTCCATCTCATTTGATCATTTGCATTAAAATAACATGCTAGGAATATTATCATTGGTGCACTCAAATGAATTTAGAACTACATCATACCACTCTAGAACATTTGCATGTTTGGAGATTATTTTTTTTATAATTACCATGAACATAAAGTTGATCATTTTCTTAGGATTCACTTAGGAGTGCTTGCACATTCTAATTTTATCATTTATCTTCAAATTTCCCAGGGTTCATATTTCTTTATGCCTATTACACTTTGATTAGAGTATGATTTTACATAGTAATATGCATCCTTAATATCATCCTCCCAGTCATGGATAATTTTACCTCATGGTTGCTTTTAGATCTTGCTCCTTAGCTCAAATTCATTCATATATTTTAAATTTTGATATTTTCTAATCTTTCATTACAAACCATTCCTCTATTCTTGATATTGTCATGTAAAATTACACTAAGGCTAAAGATATGTCTTCTACAAAGGTGTTATTGTAGATCTTCTCTCATCTTTCCCTTCTATCATGAGCTAATTAGTACTCATCCATGCCTATTAGATAAACAGGTCATCTATCCATGAACCTAATGATGATAATAAGGATAGTGATAGTGATGACTATATACCTTGTGATACACCTTGTAGGATGGGCATCAATGATATAGTTTTATCTCAAGTTCAACTATGCCTAGATGTGTCATTGGATCATCCACATGATAACTAATAACATAAAAATAACATGTAACTTAAACATAAAGCTAATAAAGGAAGGTACAATCACAAAATGTCTCATGTATTAAGATAAACTTAATGCTACCAGAGTCTTACACTTTGGTGTTATTTTTGTGGTTCTTAGGTGCCTAACCCAAGTTTACTAGCAAAAAAAATGTTACTCAACAAAAATAGTAAAAATAGAGTAATGTTTATTAACAACTAACCAAATACAATAGAAATAGCTTTTCAAACACTTAGAAAAATTTCAATTTCAATTTACATAGAAACCACCACAAATTTTTAGTTTACATCATCTTTAAATTCTTTACTATTTATTTGGTACAATTGACAAAATTTGTTGAATGCTAAAAAATGCAATTTTAGTAGTGGACTAATGTTGAAAAGTGGTACACATTATTGTTTTGTCACCCAAGTAGAAATGATCATATTGTGTCAAGTTGGTGACCCATTACTCTTCCAAAAATTCTTACAAAATCCCTAGTAAGGTTATATCTCAGGAGATCATACCTATCACTTAGGAAATTGTTTGCGATGGATAAACTAGTTTTCTTGGAGGAGGTTTCATTTTGGAAAACCTCATTCTTTGAAGGAAGATTGACAAATGGGTCCACTAAAATACATAAGATGCCCTCCTTGCGAAACTTTGACTTTGAAAAAACTTACAATTGCATTAAATGGACCTTTATTCTTAAGATGATTAAGTGATTGTGCTTTAATCCAAAACTAATTTCTCATTTAAAAATCATCTTCTCTAATGCTAGTGCTTGCATTATAATTACTAATACCCTCACAACTAGAAGTTCCAAATACAAACATCCATTAGGAAGAGTTTCCCTCAAACTACCTTCTTTTATATGTTTTATGTTTATCTGCTCTATGATACTTGTTACAATATTTACACTTGTATCATCAACATTTCTATAGTAGTCTCGTATTTGGGACTCTCACTTTGTAGATGATGATATGTTCTTCTTACAAAGTATTGCTAAAGAATTCTCCAACACTCTAGAGAGAGTGCAATTGCAATACACTACATCAAGTTCTCAATTGTTTATTAAGAAGATTAATTACTTCATAATTATAACTATGCACTTAAACTTGGATTCTTACTGAATGGTGAAATCTCAAGATATTATCAACATGAATTTTCAACAATCCAAGATATCAATATGCATAGATTTCTAGATTTGATTATGTAACATTTTTCAACATCAATGTTTCTAATCATACTCCATGATAAATCATTCTCTTCGACGTCTCTATCTCATCCTGATAGTCGATCATTGAATATGATTTGAAACGTTGATGTTAAAAAATATTGTAGAATCAAATCAAAAAATATATTAGCATTCCCTTTACCTTGAGATCTCTCAAATGGTTTCTTAAAAATTCGAAAAAATTCGAAAAAGCTTCAAGGTATAGAGTAATAAATTTCTTTCTATTGTTGGTCGCATTTCAATGGCTAACAAGACCATCCCTCCAAGAATTGATTGAACAGCTCACTCAACTCATTGGAGGCTTCCTTTCGTCCGAGTGCGACAACAAGACAGACGTGACAACTTCTTACCATTTGAATTATTTTCCTTTTTTGTTAATGTACTAGATTAATTGTAGGATTTAGTGATGGTTGGTATTCCTTTGTGCCATGGTCCTTGTCTATCATGTTCCGACATGATGGGATGATAATTTATTCTTACTTAATATAGGTGGTTACCCCTTGGTTTGCAAGTGTAGGTTCACGTTTGGAGCAGGGTTTGTTTGAGAATTAGATGGTACATGGTTGTCTAAGGGATCATTTTCCCTTGTTGGTTATTCCTATGGGTGTATTTACAATGTATGATGTTAGGTGGGAGTTTATTTTAGGATTTAGGTACCACCTACCTTGTAAATACTATGCCATTTTATGCTCTCCAACATCCTTGGGAGGTCTATAAATTATAGAATTATTATTGGAAATAAATTTGTATATTTAATTTCATTTTTATTATTTATAATAGATTCACAATGAAGGAGGATCCATTAGCAATAGGTAAGGTGGGTGTGAAGATAAAAATAATTAATTAATTTTCTCCTCTAGAGTGGGTACTTAGGAAAGAGTGAAATGAGTTTGAGTTCTACACATAGGATTTGTTCGATTACGGGACCACAGGATAATAGAGACCAATACTTAGATTTTTCCTTAAGTGATTTTAGTATTCTAGAGTTGCTCTATGGGGCTAGGTGCTTGGAGGGAAGGGTGAATACTATTTTCCTTGGGCATGGGAATTCATGAAGGTCATTTTAATACCATATTGGAACCTATTGAGAATTCCTCTTATTTTGTAGACCACCAATGGTTTCCTCTTTCATGAAATTCTATAATTGAAACACTAAGATAGTGGAAAATAACACAATAGGTTGGAACATGAAGGAAAATTTTTAGGAATGAGATAAATAGTTGGATGTGTTGAGATTGTTCATAGGTACATAGGTGTTGCTAGATTGGAGGCAAAGAGGAGAATGAAATTATGATTGTATTGTAATCTTCATTTTAAATTTAATGCATGGTTGGCCTCTCTTCTTGGTGGATTTTTTTTCCCACAAGGGTTTCTTCATGTAAATCTTATGTTATGTGATGCAATAATGGTGTTTGTAATTTTTTTTATTTTCTAATTTAAATCCATTAAATTTCTTCATGGTGATCCAAGATTAAGAACACTTAATTTTATATTTGTACAATTTTTTATTTCCATAATTTGATGTTAAATAATTGGCCTAAGTTGTAATTTCCAACATATATTTATTATTCAACTAGATTTTACCATTTCCATGGTCCTCTGTTAAATTTCCAAATTCAAATTCAAATTTGGCCAACTCTACCATTCCTTTCTAGCCTGAGCAGCTAAACACATGCTTTAATGAATTATTGCATATCCTTGTATTAAGACATTCAATTGCATTCATTTATCATTCCATCTCATTTGATCATTTATTAAAATAACATACTGAGGAATATTATCATTGGTGCCTCAAATGAATTTAGAGCGCATCATACCTCTAAAACGCTGCATGTTCGAAGATTTTTTTTTTAATAATTACCATGAACATAAAGTTGATCATTTTCTTAGGATTCACTTAGGAGTTCTTTCACATTCTAATTTTATCATTCATCTTCAAATTTCCTAGGGTTTATATTTCTTTATGCCTATTACACTTTGATTAGAGTAGATTTTTACATAATGTGCGTCTGTAATATATCCTCCCAGGTCTTGGATAATTTTACCTTAGTTTGCTTTGAATCTTGCTCCTTAGCTCAAATTCATTTCCATATATTTTAAATTTTGATATTTTCAATCTTTCATTTACCAAACCCACATCCCTCTATTCTTGATATTGTCATGAAAAGAGTACACACAAGGCTAAAGATGTCTTCTACCGAGGTGTTATGGATATTCTCTCATCTTTCCCTTCATCATGAGCTAGTAGTACTCATCCATGCCTATTAGATAAACGGTCATCTATCATAGTTCGTAGTGAAGTAATAATGATAGTAGCGATTGACTATATACTGCCATTTTGCTTATAGGATGGGCATCAATGACATAGATTTTATCTCCGTTCAACTATGCCTAGATGTCTCATTGGATCACATCCACATGATAACTATTAACATAAAAAATAACATTTAACTGACATAAAGCCCCTAATAAAGAGGTACAAGCACAAAATGTCTCATGTATTAAGATAGCTTAATGCTACCAAGTCTTATACTTTGGGTGTTATTTTTATTAGTTCTTGATTGCCTAACCCAAGTTTACTAACAAAAAATGTTACTCAACAACAAAAATGATACAAAAAATGAGTAATGTTTATTAACAACTAACCAAATACAATAGGAAAATGGCACCAAACATAGAAAATTTAAATTTAAATCTACATAGAAACCACCACAAATTTTTAGTTTTGTCTTTAAATTCTTTATATTTATTTAGTACAATTGACAAAATTTGTTGAATGCTAAAAAATGCAATTTTAGTAGTGGACTAATGTTGAAAAGTGGTACACATTATTGTTTTGTCACCCAAGTAGAAATGATGATATTGTGTCAAGTTGGTGACCCATTACTCTTCCAAAAATTCTTACAAAATCCTCATTAAGGTTATATCTCGAGAATCATACCTATCCGCCTTAGAAATTGTTGCGATGGATAAACTAGTTTTTGGAGAAGGTTTCATTTGGACAACCCATTCTTTGAAGGAAGATTAAAGGTCACTAAAAATACATAAGATGCCTGTGCGAAACTTTGTTTTGAAAAACTTACAATTGCATTAAATGGACCTTTATTCTTAAGATGATTGAAACGATTGTGCTTTGTCAAAACTAATTTCTCATTTAAAATCATCTTCTCTAATGCTAGTGCTTGCATTATAATTAATAATACCCTCACAACTAGAAGTTCCAAATACAAACATCCATTAGGAAGAGTTTCCCTCAAACTACCTTCTTTTATATGTTTTATGTTTATCTGCTCTATGATACTTGTTACAATATTTACACTTGTATCATCAACATTTCTATAGTAGTCTCGTATTTGGGACTCTCACTTTGTAGATGATGATATGTTCTTCTTACAAAGTATTGCTAAAGAATTCTCCAACACTCTAGAGAGAGTGCAATTGCAATACACTACATCAAGTTCTCAATTGTTTATTAAGAAGATTAATTACTTCATAATTATAACTATGCACTTAAACTTGGATTCTTACTGAATGGTGAAATCTCAAGATATTATCAACATGAATTTTCAACAATCCAAGATATCAATATGCATAGATTTCTAGATTTGATTATGTAACATTTTTCAACATCAATGTTTCTAATCATACTCCATGATAAATCATTCTCTTCGACGTCTCTATCTCATCCTGATAATCCATCATTGAATATGATTTGAAACGTTGATGTTAAAAAATATTGTAGAATCAAATCGAAAAATATATTAGCATTCCCTTTACCTTGAGATCTCTCAAATGGTTTCTTAAAAATTCGAAAAAGCTTCAAGGTATAGAGTAATAAATTTCTTTCTATTGTTGGTCGCATTTCAATGGCTAACAAGACCATCCCTCCAAGAATTGATTGAACAGCTCACTCTACTCATTGGAGGCTTCCTTTCGTCCGAGTGCGACAACAAGACAGACGTGACAACTTCTTCCTGGCTTCACTATATTCATACCAAAGATCGTGATCATCACACATACGATACTTAATTACTAAACGAATACTTAGGGAAGTTTCCATGGGCCAGGGGTAGGGTAGTTGAATTTTCTATTGTTTTGCCACCATCAACGTAAGGTTCAAGGTGGAACGTCAATATCCGGAACAAATCCAGTCATATGACTTGTCTAGTAGCCAACTACGCTATTTTCTTTTAGCTATCTACCGTCCCTCCACTGGACGCAATGAATGCTACTCATTCAATGCACTGCCAGAAATCAGAATATCAGAGTTCGAACAACGACAGACTCGGAGTGCAGTGCAGCGTTGAAATATACACAATGTGTATATTAAAAGAATCGACCCATAGTTTTTTAATTAAAGTAGAAAGTAGGCCTGGTCGCGTCATGTGCCTGCAGCCTATAAGTTGCTTCTTTTTTGGCCTGCTGGACTTTTCAGTCGTGGGGGAAACGTCAAGAAAGTGCTGCTGGCCTGGCATCCATTCATTTCTTCTTAATTGTATCGTACGAATTCTGTGTGCCACTTGTTTCCAAAGTGCAAAGACCACTTGCCTGCTTTTTCCGACACATTACTACTGTCCTTTTTCCCACCATACATTAATTTACGGCAATGGTGCAGAAAATATTGAAATGTTGTAGGTAGATAGGCTATTATGGTTGTAGGGAGTTCCATTAAAGTCAAACGTGGCGCTTTTTCTTCTGCACGTTGAAAGATTTGGCTCCACCGATTATGACAAAGTCCAGAAAGATGTCGAGAATAATGGAGCCAAAGTCGACTCCACGATCTCAATTAGTTGCCACAGATCTGGTTTTCTTGATTTTCAATTCTGTGGGTTTGTATAAACCACAAACGTAGCTTTATCTCGATTGCCTCCATGAATAGTAAACACTAAATCCACGTCAATATTCATATGCGAGCACAAAAGCTTCCATTAAAATTTTCAATGGATCTTCTTGGAATGTGCCCTTCCACTTCTTTTGTCCGGTCTGTATTGTTAAAATTTTCTTTCTGTTTTATATACCAAATTTTATTTCATGAATATTAACATATAAATTAAATTGAATTGTAATGATAATATTCTTTTATCTTGAAAGAAAAAGATTGCCGAATATCTCGGAAGATGAAGGCAGGACCTCATTCCTGTGATTGTTCACCAAATCTACTCTAAACATGACTCTAATTTAGATAAAGTTGGTGAAGTGGTTGGGAGTTTATTGCCCTTACCAGTGTATTTTAGTTTGGATCTTTCTTTTAAATGTTTAATTAAAACATTGAAAAGAAATAAAGCGTAAAGGTAAAAATTGTATATATATGTATTTTTGGATTTGTTTTGAGTTGTAAATGTAATTGGGGAGAGGGTTCGATAGTGGAGTGAGGTTTTATAGTGGGTGTAGAAGTTGACTGAACTGGGTCCCATAGTACAATGGTATATTACGCATGCATATCAGTTGAACACCTATCAAAAGATTTGTTTTTTTTTGGTAATTATAGCTCAGGGCCTAAAGTCTTAGTTTCAAGACTAATTCATTTCTTTGTTTGTGACTGGTCTTGTTGGTTTATCATGTGGTCATTTTCTGCTGATGTTTCTCTCATGTTTCATGTTGTCACAGTTGTATTATTTGATGTTGTTCATGTTGCTACAACTCTATTGTCACGTAATTAATAGACTGCTATAGCTGTTATTGCTGGCAGCAGCTGTATTATCTGTTGTTGGTCTTGTTGCTACAACTCTTTTGACTTGTAATTATCATATTGATGTAGCCATTATTGTTTGTTAATTGGTCATGTTGCTATAGCTCTTTTGTCATGTAAATTATATACTGTTGTATTGTTGTAGCTGTTTTGTTTTTGCAAGTTTTTTTTTGCAGTTTTACACTGCAATCTCTTTGTATTTTGTATTTTATCTATACCTCAATCTCATTATTATTAATCTCCAAATTCACATTCTTGATTCCTAATCAGTTTTTTTACTTCCCTTGATTAGATACATAGCTATGGACTTGACTTGAGTCACTTTTACAATTGTAAATTTGATTCTTGAACTAGTAAATTAAAATTAAAATTTCTACTTCCCTCACCATTTTGTTAGCCACTGTGAGTCAACTTGATATGCAATTGTATTTATTTGTGTGCTTAGTTACTGTATCTTATAATATTCATTCACTCATCTAAAAATAAGGTAGGGATAACCTAGATAATTCACAATTGATCACTTCACTTTGAGAATAGATTAAATTTAATTGCATTTAAATCATCAATCACTTTATTTGATGCCCATTAAATGATTTTCTATTGTCCTTGATCATTTTTTTTTAGAAACTTGAAGTCAATCCATCTAGTGGTTTAAATTAGGTGAACATGAACCTTTTGAATTAATAAATTCCTCAAAGATTTTAATAGACACCATCTACTTTTACATCATGTCAAATATCAAGATCAAGGTAAGCAAATTAAATCCAGTCAAATTTTGTTGTATCATAGCCATGCACATTAGATTAGATTTTTGCAAAAGATCAAGTTTGTACTCACAAAGTTTAGATATGCAAGCATGGAGGTAAACCAAGGAAGCAAGCAATTAATTTTTAGGATTAGAGATCCTCATCATAAAAATTCCTAAGAATCTAGCATTAAGGTAAATTGGAAACCCATTATGAGTGCCTAATAAAATTTATAATATCTGCTTTCTTTAACTTCATCAACTCCTTTTGCATTTGTAGAGATATGGTAGGGATGACAAGTCTGTGTTTATGTTGAAAAGGTTTACATCTAGTTGAATTAGAATAGTATTCTATAACAATTCCTTCCAATAAGATTGAAGCTCCTTGTATAACAAAAGAATACTTCTTGAGTTTTCTCAATAAGGTGATTAACATTTTCTTCTCATCAAGATTAAACCTTTTACTAATGTAAACCATCTTTGGGTTCTCATGTGTTCCTAGGTTTACATCTTCACATCATCTTCATAAGGTATTTTGTTCTAGTTCCTGTAGTGATCCTTAATATCAAACATCTTTTCTAAGGCAACCAATCCTTTAGGAATACTATTTGTCTTTAGTTGTACCACTTCATTCCCAAATAGAGTCTCTTTTCCATATTCTATCTCTATCATAGGATTTCAATCAATTAGTTGACTATCAAACACATCAATACCATTCATGAATCTATATAATTATTGGTTATCATCAAAGACTTGCCAACTATATATGCAACTGTCTAGTATAATAGGTCTTGCTAATAATGCTCTGATGATGCAAAGGAGGATCTGAATCCAAATCATACCTTGATGTTGCAACTGCAAGATCATCGACCTTAGTGATGCCATTTCTATCTATCCATTCAATCACAATAGCATCAAGCATTTCCATGTTGTCTCAAACAACATTCTCGAATGAACTCAACATTGTCTCTTTGGCTACATGTACATACCTTTTACTTGTTGCACTATTAGTTCCAAATGTCCATGAATTCTTAAGAATTTAATTCTATGTTTGTGATCAATATTTAACCCTAGCAAGAGGGCCTCATACACAATTATATTATTAGTACATTGGAAAGTTAGCATGTATGAGAACTTGTAGTTTTCCTCATCAGAGAGATATTAAAACAATACCTACATCAACACCTTATTGCAAGCAAACCCCATAAAAAATAGTCTAAAGTCCACCACTAATTTTCTTATTAGCATAGGATTTTCAATGTTAGGTTCATCACAATGACTTACCAAATGATCAATACTTGCATAAAAAAAGTTCACCTCGTTGAAGTATTTCTAATGGTCTTCAATATTATCAAAGACTCTTTGCTCTCTATATAATTTCACATTTTCAATGTGTAAAGGAATATTGGCATAACAAAGATCCATTTACATATGCTTCCACCAATGGACACAACCCACATCCTAAACTACAACATGCCTCACTTAGTAGGGCAATCCACTATCATAATATCTATCATAAAGGATCTTTTAGGGTAGACAACCAATTGGACCTCTACATTGACCACCACTTTGATGGAATTTTCCTTATGTGAGTCCATATCAAAATATTTCCCATAAGACTTTGACACTCACAAACCAAGCTCATTCATTACCTAAAGTGCATAAAATTACTAGACACATCTGAGTTCAACATACAATTATGGAGTAACCATCTAATAATTATTAGAGTGGTTTACAAGGGTCTACACTCAACTGACTATTGACAACAAAACCTCCAAGGTATACCTAAAAACTCCTTGTTTTCTACAGTTTCCTCTTCATTTGGAACACTTATAGGTTGCTCACGTGTAATGGTAAAGATGAAAGACAAAGCCCTCATCCTATTCTTAGGAATTATATGAGCCTCACTTAATGTTAATGAAATCCTTACTTGACTCAAAATCTATGCAATATCTATTGGAGAATATGTTGGCAAAGATGCACTATGTGCTATGGTTAACATTTGCATTAAGAATGAAAGGATCCACTAGATTTGAAGAGAGATCAATAATATTAACTTTCACCTCCTTTCCATTTCCAATAGACCCAGCTATGTTGGTCGAGGGAAGGTCTCATTATTACCTCTAGGCTCCTTGGCATTGACAATCTTTTTCTTATGAATAATACTAAGTTAATTGTTAACACTAGTTGGTGTTGGAACACATTTACCATTGCACCAAAAGATCGACCTATTAACACCTGATACAAAGCCAAAGATAAACAGATCCACGAGAGGTGGTTATCCATGTGGCGAATCCAAAGGGAGGCGGTGGCGATTGGTCTAATAATCCCCCCTCGGCATCACCGAGGATTCAAACTGAGACCATAGCTCTGATACCATTTGTTGGAACACATTTACCATTGCACAAAAATATTGACTGTTAACACCGATATAAACTACAAAGATAAATGGATTCATGGGAGGCAATTAGTCCATGCCACAAGAGGAGATGCTAGTGATTAGTCCAATAGTTGGCTCTAGACTTTGGCAATGCATTTGGTTTTAGCTTTCTACTATTATGGATTCTTCTCATTGTCTAAAAATTGTTGGATGGGAGGTTGTGTCTATCATCAACACTCACCCTTTCTTATCAACATTAATTTTTGTGTAGTTACATTTTGTTTACCAACTCGTTGCCCTATACTAGGACATGCCTGTTTCTCAACTAATAATTAGTTAGACCAACATTATTTCTACATAGTGAGGTTTAATGTCTCATATGATGAAATCATAATCTTGTACCTATGCTTCATGAGCCTTAAAATTCTCAAATTCATGGGATAGAAGTTCATACTAATGTGGATCAACATTATATATATTGAAAAAAATGATCATCCACATCAAGGCTATCTCAACATGCTTCATCATTCCTTGACCATAGAAAAACTCATCAAATTGGTCAATATCATCTTCACCCACTTGTCACCACCTTCCTCATTTGGAAATTCTTTATCTTTCCTCATGGGTGAAGCCACAATAGTTTACAATTTGATGGAGGAAAGAAAACGAGAAAAAATGACCCCATGGCAAAAAATGGTTTTAGGGGTTGAGATGAACCTACAAGTTCGACCCGAACCAAAAGGGTTCACGAACTAGGGTTTCGGCGAACCCATTAATTATGGGCCCACATTTCCCACCCAAAAAAATAAAAGGGAATGCATATTGAAGGGTGGTTCGCTCAAACCCCTAGGGATTCGTACGAACCCCCCTTATTCCTCATTCTCCCCCTGAAACACAAAATAAAACCTAAATTTTTACGCTTTGAAGCTCAGGTTGAGGATGAAAATGGAGCAATCTTCACAAACCCAATTGGAATTAGGTAGTCCTTAGAATGATCTATCCAACAAATATAATTTTAATATGTTTTTGTTTTATTATGTATTAGTTTTTTTAGTTTTATTAAACATAGTTTTTTCATTGAAAATGCAGGTCTTTGTTCTACACATGTGGAAAAATAGCAAATTATCAAAAAAAAAATTGAAAATATGAGTGCACCAGATATTGAAGTCCTCGATCCAACAAAAAAAAATTGAATTTCAATACATATATAAAAAGTTATGTGTTATACAATCGCGCGCTATGTTTGAATTATAATTGGTTTGACTTTGAAACTTGATTAAAGAAAAAATATTCAATAAAAAACTATCTAACCAAGTGGAAGCACTAGATATTGAAGTTGCAAATCTAAATTCGAAAGAATTAGAATTTTATCCTTCAATGAAAAAAAGTTATGCATTATACGGTGTGTGCCACTTTTTAAAAATGTTGTTTTCTGAAAAAAACCAGTTTTCTTGGGAGATGGAAAAAGAAGTGCAATCTGATTCCAAAAATTTTGAAAAAAATATTTTTAGAATCTACAAACAAAATGTGATGAGACTCTAGTTTGCATCATCTTCAAATTCCTCGCGGTTTAGCTGCTATAAGTGCCTGGATGTGAAGATTTAGTTAAAAATAATAATTTTAGTGTCCAGTTTGGCCAAAAATTGTAAACCACTATTGTGGGATCACCCTCATGGAAAGAACAATTGCACAATTCAAATGATTGTGAGGAAGGAAATGAGACTCACACAATAAGTTCTCTACCTTAAATTTCAATTACTCTCTCCTTAAATTATTTCATGTATTCTTGTCTTGTTTCTTAATCCACCTTAAATTTCACTTACTCTCTCCTTAAATTGTTTTATTTATTTTTGTCTTGTTTCCTAAATCTTACATGTTTTGGAGTACTAAGTCTATCATTTTGTTGTTACCTTTTAGAGAAATTAGTATTGTAGGGTCTATTGTGCAACCTTTTCCCTTCATTAAAATGTGTATCTATACCATACATATGGTGGTAGCCCATTTTTATTTCATACATCTTTGAATAACAAGTATTTTATGGCCCCCACTAGCCTATCCAATTTATCTTCAGTTAAAAGAGGCTTGTTTATAGAAATCCTATCCAATTGTGACAGATTTTATCTACTCTTTTAAACTATTTACCTAATGTTCTCATATTACTTTCAATATTAATGGTTATTGCATAAGCCTCTCTAAGCTTTTGGGGGTTTCTATCTCAAACAATATCTTTTTTTTGAATCAAAAGCACCACAATAAAAAACAAGACATGAACTAATTCATTTATTTTAATGTGTTGAGGTACCTTTCCCATGGTGAAGATGAATTGGATTTTGAAGTCCACCGTCATCTCATTGATGCTTTTCTTGATAGTGGTGAGCTCATGGATGAAAATTTTTGGGTCAATCATGTCCCCATATTGCATTCTAAACACACTCATGAATTCCTCCCAAGAATTTATACTATTGTCTAGGAGATTCATGTACCACTCCTTTGCACTTTCCTCTAGAGAATATACAAGAAAATTCATCATCACATCCTCATCCTCTATCTCATACTCATTAGTGATATTGATGAAATACTCAAGTGCTCTTCTCTTGTCACCATATTATTTCCTTGGAATTTAAGAATCTTTCCTCTAATTTCATTCAAGATTGGGTTGGGGTCATTTTGGATTCCAAAAAAAATCTGATTTCTTATACCTTTCAACACCCAAAGGTTCCCTGAATGGTACAAATATTTGACCCTATCTATGAGCTTGATGGGCATTTCTTTATACTTTTCCTCCTTGATAATTTTGAAAGTTATGATTGTGAAGCAAGCGTATTTGTTACTGATTTTTTTTATGTGTACTATGAGCATGGGCTTGATGCATTTGATCAACTTCAACTCAATAAGTTCATGTATCCTTCTTATAGCCTGGTCAATCAAGTCCAATTATTCATTTAGGATTTTTTTCCCTTTCACCAACTTTATTTTGTATTTTTTGATTGATATTGTAGAATGTTTGGTCATGTTGGGACCAATGTGAACTTTTAGGTGATATTATTTTTTGGTCAATCTAGTGTGCTTTCATACCTTGATCATACATGCCATTTGTTCTTATATTTATATTTCTAGGCCAACCTCTACCTAGTTTACCAATCATTGTATTATTCCTTCTCACATAATAGTCATCCATATTTACAATTCTTCTCTTTCTAAGTAACTAATCAATTGAGTCATCAAAAGTATATAGTCAACAAAGGCATTGCCTCTACTTGAGGTACCTACCTGCTATGTGTCATTTTTCTAGAATAACCGCTTCCATATTTTTTCCATTTAGTACACTAATCTTACATTCAATTTGAACTCCTTCTTGTATAAGTTGATATACACATTGTCTTATTCTATCCATGTCTATATATGATAGATAAAACAAAAAAAGGTTACCACAATAGAGTCATCACTTCCCAAAATGGAAAGATGAAATTTTCTTGATAATAGTATATTGTGGCAACTAGAAGAAACATATTCAAAACACATAAATCCTTGTGATTTTGTAAATATTTTAGTTGTTTCACAAATTTTCCCCAACAACGTCATTCTATTGGTTCCCAAAACCACTTCTCCACTTTCTAGAACATATCTTCACTTTTAAGGAAAGGTTTGCCATCATAAAAGTGAAACTTTCTCATCCGCAGACCATGGTGGGTTGAAGATCAACTCTATGAGAGTGATTTTAATGTCCCATTCTTGAAGCTCAACTTAGAATCAAGAGGGTGTTCCTAAATGTTTGATAAACAAAATGGTAATAGCTAAACCCAATCTATTGTCTTGAATTCAAAATGGTCACTAATCCAATAAAAACTAACAATATAACACCTCTATATAGTAAATATTTTATTACCACTATAGTGCATGCAAGGTGGGTTCAAGATAAATGACTCACAAGGTGCATTAGATGTGAATTTTGTGATAATTATTCCCTATTTTTTTGTGAAATCATGAACTACCTAAAAGTTAGGACTGAAGTAGAATTACTAGTTTAGATTTGCTATTTTAATTGTTTGATTGAGTCAATGCATTCCCAAATTAGTTCCTATCAATGGGTTACATAGTCAAAATTAACAAGAAGCAATTTTAGTGAAAAATAAGTGTAGAATATTTGATCAAAGTATGAAAATGCATCAAGGTTTGAGTATCATAGATCAAACATTGTTAAATATTACTAAGCTGCACAAATCCATATATAAATACAAAATTATCATTACAAATATTGTAATAATTTTAAAAATACTGTCACATTTATCAAATTAGATTTACATTCATAACATTGACTATGCGAAGAGGAAACCTCCACTACATTCAGAAATTCCCCTAAAATTTTACCTAGAGTCTTAGAGACATGAAACTTGCAATACTCTATGTAATGTTACCTTCTAACACTTTAACAGACTCCACCACCTTCTTGCAATTAAAATTAAATTATTTGAACCCTAAAAATATCTAACACTAGCTAAGTCTACTTATAATAATCATTGATCAATCCTTCAAAATGAATCAAAAAATTCCTTTCAACCATTTGGATCTTATCATAAGAAACAAGCCTATAACAATTCAAAATTAATGGCCTAGATGTAATCCCTCAAAAATGAACACCCAAGATGCAAAGAGATTGAATGAATTCAATCCATGTAGCTAGAGGAGTACATAGTGTAGTCGAGTGAGCTCCTACAATAATGGAAAGTAGTTAGGAGTGAGTGGATGAGATATGTGTCATTCATTTCCTGTTCAAAATTTGAATACATATTAAAATATTTTCCACTTAATATTATTGAGTTGCCTCAAGTCTTTATACTTTTCAAATATTTTCCTTTTACATTATCTAGCCATAAGATGAATAGTGCATTTATTCCAAGACCTCCAATAGATGCAAGGAAACTCACTATATATAATTGTCGAGTTCTTGGAGATTTTCAAACTTTCCAACATATGTTAGACTTGGAAGAGAGCATATCCCCCTTTTAAATTATAATTAATAACTATGTACTCCTCTTTGAATTGGGCAATTGGGATTGTGAAGTCAGGGGTAATGGGGAATTCATACTAGAGGGTATGGATGGATGAGGAAGTTTACAATTTTGATGGATACAAAGGACTTAGAATTTTAATGGAATTTCAAGCTTCAAAGCTCAAAAATGTTAATGGGATGGTATCAAGAGATTGGAAACTCTAATACTTCGATAAAATAATATTTTTTTAGCAAGGACTTGAGTGGGTTGTCAAGATTGTTAAGGAAGGCATGCAAATATTAACAACCCTAAAATTCTGAAAGGTCAACAAACACAACAGCACAACTATGTCAAATATTCCTGAATTTCTATTCCCAATAAGAAAGTATGAGTAACCCTAACACTATGAAAATCCAACATACACAAATGTGTACACACACCTTTAGGATTCTTAGGATTTTAATAACAAAGACTAAGATTTTCAATGCAATTTTAGGGGCATAAATAAGCATGAAAAAAGATAATAATTTTAACTTTGACAAAGCCTCTAATAGAATGCAAAGGGATTGGAAGATTTCAAAGGGTCAAGGAAGGTATGAATGGAATGCTAAGTTTGAAAGTCTAAAAACAATACTTAGAAAACTTTCTAAGGGTAGGGGATCAAGATATCGGGTTGAAAGGTAAATGGTACTTTGGGAAGGGAAAGTACAACAATCTAAACCAAAAGACTTAGAAACTCTTAAAGGCGATGAAATAAAATATCGAGATTAAGGGGAAAGGAATGACATCAAGGAAAACTCCAAAACCCTACAAATTTTACAAACAATGAAAACATAAAAATTCACGTGCAAAGCCATCATACTTAGAACTTTATGATTTTTGATAATTTCAAACATGTGAGGGGATGATGGAGAACCACACCAAGAGAAAATTCATAAAATTCTTGTATTGGTTATAATAAGTGGACTAAATGGGTTTAGACACACAAAAAGGAAGGGACTCAAGAAAAACATGATATGACAAGGTTGAGTCTCAAGAGTATGGATTATTTAGGATTAGTTTACTTGATAGGGTTGTTGCAAATTATTTTGTGCGATTCCTTTCTTTAGTGTGTATGTTTTCTTTTTGTTTAATGGTGGATAAATTAGTAAGGATTGATATCTAAGATGTCTTATTTTTTGTGATATGTACACATGTATACATTAGTGCCCATTTTAGTTTCAAGTGTGTTCTCTTTCACTTTATGAGCTTGGAATCTAGTTCTCCAACAGATAAGGCATTGATATGAAGGTGAAGTAATCAATCTTTCATAAAAGCATAAAATATTTTAGTATTTTTAGGTTTAGTTGCTTGTTCAACATTGTGTCTTATTATTTTAGTAATAAATATCAATAGAAAAATAACCCAAAAATCAACCTCAGAGATATATGCATTTTTCTAGTTTTGTATTCATGCATGCAATGATATCCTAGATAGAATTCATAATTAGGGGAAAAAATATTTGGTCACATGTGTGAATTACCTTTCTATTTGACAAAGGTTTAGGATCTTGATGATGATAATATATCACATAGATTTTTAGTGGCAATCAATTGGAGGCCTCTTGTGCACTGGATAGGGTTTATATTTAAGGTTTGTTATGTCTAATTTATTTATCTTTCATTGTCTTATAATCTAATTGAACTGAAGGGAAGAGGGTTCCACCTTTTTAGAGATGGAACTAAGGGACCTATTTCACTCTTAGTTCATTAAAGGAAACCCTAGAGGCTTCAACCCAATGATTCACTTGAGAGAAGCAATAAGGAAAGGGGGTTTCCTTAGGTGTGATTAAAAGGGGGTTCACCACTAAGAAATTGCTTAGAAAGAAGGAAATGAAAGCAACTTGCAAATCTAACTATGTGACCTAGAAAATGGAACTTTAAATCAGAATGAGAGACTGAGGATAAATAGATAAGCA